>MU260399.1:10000-40000 GCA_020310875.1 Ceratopteris richardii
TGAACATACAATCGAATCCGTAGAATTAGTGTTAGAAGAACTTATTAAGAACAATATTACTTCGGAATCATTAGTGTCTTTATCTTATGACCACTGTTTAACTACATTCCTAGCATTTTCTTCCATTGCATCTCCTGAATCACAAAGTAGTGAAGATTTATTTCCACCAACTTTAGTTAGACAAACTCAACCAAACCCATTAGAAGTTACAATAGAAGAGGTAGTTAAAGATCAGATAACCGAAGAGTCATTATTGTTAACACCCAAACAGATAGCTATTGCCAGATATAAAGCAGCTTGTCCCTATGGTCCTTAGTCTGAGTCCGCTACAGACACCCTGCGTGTGCCGAACGATTTAGGCGGATGACTTGATCCACCATCCGAGCATCTCTCACGACCCGACAATGCAAGACTCAACACGTGGGAGACATCATGCTTGAAGGAAGGCACGAGGAAGTGGCCTATGAGAGGTACTACATGTACCTACCATTACACAAAACCTAATATTTATTGGGCAGATGTTTGAAACAGGGTATTAGGTAAAATTTAATAAAAAAGGATTCCTTATTGAAGAGCCCAATAGTAGTTATGCGTTAATTTCAAAAGGAGAGAAGGAAGGTACGATGTTTACAGAATATACGTCTCACAAGTTCATCAAAGGCTATGTTTATCTTCTACGTCAAGAGGATACAAAAATTTGATCATTGGCCCAAAGACGTTGGACATATCAATCTCCAAATAATGACCTTGTACATTCCTTTTTATGTAATAGAAGAAGAAGAAGATGGTTATTCTTCCACTTCAAAACCTCTACTTTATCTCTTCCTCTAGCAGAGTAGAATACCTGCTCAGAACTAGATTTTCCTTGGGATTTCGAATCCTCACCAAGATTCTTTTTTTCAATAATCAGCATAGATACTAGATCAGCAAAATTTGGAATATTTTCCAACTACTTATATGCAGCTCCTAAACCACGAAGACACACTTCCACCTTATCATCATCATCTACATTCACGCCAATAGATGCAAGTGACTCACATATGCTTTTGATTTTCAGGGTGTAGTCACTTATCGACATGCTCTTCTTCTCCAATGTAGGCAGCTTGTTCTTGAGTTGCAATTTCCGTGCCTTTGTATTGGTCTCATACAATTTGACCAAACTTTTCCAAGCCTCTTTTGGAGTCTTGGCATCTTGTATGTGTCCAATCATGCTATCCTATATGCTACCAGATAGCCCGTACATTACCTTTCGTGCTCCTTGATTCCATTCCTCATATGCTCTTACCTGATCTGCAGTCCGATTCCTTTTCGGTATACCTTTGTTCAATATGACACTAGAAACTTAGTCTTTACATAGGTGATCATCCATAATAATATTGTGGAGGGTTCTCTCCTTTGATGTACTTCCAGTAGCCTTTTCCCATCAGGAAATTCGTCATTCTGAATCTCCAAGCATGGAAGCTGTTCTTGTCCAGCTAATCGCTCATAAGCTAACTCATTCCATCTACGTTTTCCATTTTTGCAGCAATTCACAACACTGCAAAACACTACAAGCAGCACTTCTGCTTGAACACTGTCGCACTATGACGTGACAGTTCGATCTCAGAAAAACACAGTTTTTGTGTACCAACAATACACGGAATCGCTTGAAATTCTCGATCTAGAATATATGAGTGTTGCCGAGCAGAACGCACGTTACAGTTTCTGAAACACACCTGGTTTTTTTATAGGCCCCACCTTGCGGGCTTGGAACGGAGGCGAGATGGCTCCGAATCTTCAATCTGACAAAAACAAGTGACCCTAAAGGGATAACTCTCGAAAATATTTTGAGGTCTTCTACCTTCACACCGATTTTTGTAGCAAATGGAGGTCGTTTGTGAATCACGTTTTCTCCATGCCTTGCTGCGTACTCTTCATCGTTGCCTTCTCCACGAGCTCTCTACAACCACGCTGGCTCTGATACCATGTCACGAGGAAGGAGATCAAGAAGAGAGCTCACGCACACACTCTCACTCTCAAGGAGAAGCACACATACAAATTGAGAAATAGTAACCAAGACCAAAGTCAACAACAAAATCATGCAGGAGGAAGA
Organism: Ceratopteris richardii; assembly: GCA_020310875.1. Lineage (NCBI taxonomy): Eukaryota > Viridiplantae > Streptophyta > Polypodiopsida > Polypodiales > Pteridaceae > Ceratopteris > Ceratopteris richardii. The sequence continues at coordinate 12,093 of MU260399.1, forward strand.
GGACAGTTTCGAGGCAGGGGGAGCCAAAGAGGCCATAGAAATTTCCAAAGAAATGATTCAGGTAATGACAATAAAGGATTTTGGAATTGTGGTAAACCTGGACACTTTGAACGTGATTGTAGGTTGAAGAATCAAAATAAAAGAAGACAGTAGAATAACTATGCATCCATAAGTGCAAATGATTCTGAGAAGCTGTTCATGGTTCAACATCACATGATGAATACGATGTGTGCTGGTGTTTCAAAATCAAATGATAATTCTGGTATGTTGATTCAGGTGCTTCAAATCACATGATGAGTCATGCAAAATGGTTTAGTACTTTGCACAAATTTCCAATTCTTGGATATGTTGAAACAGGTGATGACACGTCACATTCTATTCAGCATACAGAAAACATAGCACTATCGATGGAGGATGGAAAGGTAAAACATCTTGTTGATGTGCTACATGCTCCTAATATAACAAAGAGTCTAGTTTCTATTGGACAAATGGTTGACCAGGGATTACAAGTCAAGTTCAATGCTGATGGATTATATGTAGAAGACTACAAGCAGGATGAATGATTGGTTGCCAAAGGAAATAAAATGGGTAGGATGTTCACCTTAAATGTTAAGATTCTTGAAATAAATGTAGCCATGTTTGCAAAAGGCACAGGAGTTATTGCAGATATAGAGAGGTGGCACAAACGGATTGGACATGCAAACTTGCAAAGACTGAAATTGATGCAGTCAAAGGAGATTATCCATGGACTACCAAATTTCAAAGTTGCAGAAATGCAAAAGGTATGTGCAGCATGTCAATTTGGTAAACAATCAAGAGCATCATTTTCACATGACAAGCATGTTAGTGAGAATGTATTAGAAGTAGTACATAGAGATGTTTGGGGTCCAACAAAGACCACATCTATGGGCAGTTGTAGGTTTTATGTTACTTTCATTGATGACCATACACGCAAAGTATGGGTATATTTCATGAAAGAGAAGAGCGAGGTGTTCAATCACTTCCAGAATTTTAAAGCTATGGTGGAAAAGCAGACAGGGAAGTACATTTAGATATTAGGATATGATGGAGGAGGTGAATACATGTCAAATGAGTTCAGCAGTTTTCGAAAAAATCATGGAATTCGGCATCAGTTTTCATGCAGGTACACACCACAACAGAATGGCATTGCTCAACCTAAAAATATACATATTGCAGAAATAGCAAGAGCCTTGATGGCTGAGAAGAATATGCCTCATTGTTATTGGGCAGAAGCTATGCATACTGCTGTATACATCATGAACAGAACTCCGACTGCTGCTGTACATCAAGTTACACCTGGAGAAGTTTATACGTAAAAAGCCAAACTTATCACATCTGAAAGTTTTTGGTTGTATTGCATATGTACATATCCCATATGAATTGAGGATGAAGCTTGATCCAAAAGCAGAAAAGTGTGTCTTCATTGGATACTCCCTTGAGCGGGATATAAATGCTATAATGCACTCACACGATAGGTAAATGTGAGCAGAGATGTGGTATTTGATGAAATGTCAAGCTTCTATGCAGATGCCAAAGAAGGACTGAATCTTGAACCAAATGACAAAGAAAATACTGAAAAATCAAGTGCAATATCTCAAGTTTTGAGTGGACCGGACGCATCACCAAGCAATAGCTCCAACCCAAATCCATGAAGTGGAAGATTGTGTGGAAATTTCAGTCCAACAAATTCATCAAATACATCCAAGAAAGGTAAAGAAAAGCTTTCGCTAGGTCATAAAAACATGTGTAGGTTTTGGAGACGTTGATGGAGATTCAAGCGGTTCAGAAAAGAGTATTGATGAGGAACTTGGACTGCCCTCTGTGAAGACTCCAGGAGTAAGAAGGGCACATGCAAATGATACAAGAAGTGACCCATGACCAAGAAGATCTGGGAGGATGCAGAATTCAGTGTAATGATTTATGTATGATAGTTATATGGCTCGTCATTGTTCCTACATGACAAAGGTAATACAAGATGCTGAACCTTCTTGCTTTGAAGATGCACATGGAATTGCAGATTGGGAAAAAGCTATGGATGAGGAGATGGCTCAACTTTATGGAAATGATACATGGAAGCTGGTTCCATTGCCACAAGGAAAGAAACCCATAGGCTGCAAATGGGTTTACAAGGTAAAGCATAATGCTGATGGTAGCATAAGAAGGTATAAAGCACAATTGGTAACTAAAGGATATGCACAAACATATGGCATTGATTATGAGGAAACATTCAGCCCTGTAGCTAAATGTCTACTGTCAGCAACTTCTTATGCAGGAATTTGACATGAAAGATCTTGGCGTGCTGTGCTATTTCTTGGGCATTGAGTTTATACATACAGAAAGAAGTATATGGATGTCGCAAAGATAATATGCCTTGAATATGCTGCAAAAGTATGGTATGGCTGATTGTAAGCCAATATATATGCCATTAGATCATAATTTGAAGTTGGATACTACATCAGGTGAAGCATTGGAAAATGCTACTATGTACAGGAGAATTGTGGGAAGTCTTATATATCTCACAATTACAAGGCTTGATCTAAGTTATACTGTTGGACTTGAAAGCCAATTTATGCAGGTTCCCAAGAAGCCACATTTGGATGCTCTGAGGCACACTTTACGTTATGTGAGTGCTACTTTGGATTATGCATTGTTTTATGAGGCTGGTGTAGATTTGCAAGTTTATGGATACATCGATGCAGATTGGGCTAGTAGCATTCCATATAGAAGATCTACTAGTGGTTTTCTATTCTCACTTGGGAATGCAACTATTACATGGAGCAACAAGAAGCAACACACTTTTGCTTTGTCAAGTACAAAGCCTGAGTATAGAGGTGTTACATTATCACTTCATCAGAGAAAAGGTATTAGCAGGTGATATTGATCTTATTTATGTGAGAACAGATGAGCAGGTTGCTGATATTTTCACCAAAGCACTTGGAGTTGAGAATTTGAAGAAGTTTTGGGAGATGCTTGGATTACAGGATATGGCATTGAGCTTGAGGGGGAGTGTTGAGATATCAAGCTCAACATGTGATGATCCAAGATGACACGTACCAATTTTTCATTTCTCTGACATGTATAGTGGTCATGCCAGTATATGTCAAGGATACTTCATTGGGCTTTATTAGATTTATCTACCGAGAGTGATGGCACATTTGTTCCTTGCCAGCTCACTCATTCTCGGACATTAGGTTTTCCCTTATGTACTGATCTTTATATATTGCACTTGTTGTATTCTTCTTTCTTAGGTCATTCTTGTAAATTCCTTTTTATGTAAATAGAAGAAGAAGTAGAAGAAGAAGAAGTAGAAGAAGAAGAAGAAGAAGAAGAAGATTATTCTTCCTTGCCTCAATCTGTGTGTGTGCTTCTCCTTGAGAGTGAGAGTGTGTGTGTGAGCTCTCTTCCTTATCTCCTTCCTCATGACACATAATTGTCTTTCAATGAGTTTAGTATGGCTTGTTAAAGAACTTTCCTACTACTCCATCATCATAGGAGATAGCTCTCTGTTGTTGCACAAGTAGATGATAGTTTCAACTAATTTCTTATATCTTCCAAATATCCACTAGATGTGAAGTATCTTCAATAGTTCTAGCTCATATAATGCCTTCTTCAGCTTAGGTATCTTGTTCTTTGAATGGAGATAATCAAAACTTGGTAGTTCATACACATATACCTCCTCCTTAAGGTCTTCATTCAAGAATGTCGATTTGACATTCATGTGATAGACTGACCATTGTTTATGAGCAAGCAATACTATTTAGTCCCTTTGACTTGTGAGTAGCCCTATGCAACAAGTTTAGCTTTGTACTTCTCCAAAGTACCATCAACCTTGTACTTTATATCTTCTAGACTGACTTGATATGCCGCATGTCTAGCATAAGGGATAACAAAATTTTGATAGCATTACTCTCATAAAATGGAATCTAGAATCAAATAACCATTTGTGGGAATCAACATCCAAATCTTCCAAGAATCACAATAGCAAATAAAAATTTGAGTCAATGACCATAGGCTAACACAATAGCCAATCATAGTGACAAATGGGTTGACAATAGACAATTAAAGTGACCATAGGCTTTGTTGACCTAGAACTTTGTATCTAGATTTGTAATCATCTAGAAATATTTAAATCCTCTTTGAGCACATGAAATCACTTTGATTCGAATAATCTAATTCAAGTTATTGAAATAACACTAACCTATTGTCAAAGTGATTTCATACCTAACTTATAAATCAATCTACCTTTTTTGACTCTTTGACATACTAGAACTTTGAACCAATTTATGTGCCCTTAAGAAAAATTTGTATCTCTCTTTAGGACCCACAGATATCTTTAGGACATCCCAAATCAATCTTGTTACCTCTATTTATGGTCAAATTATTGAAATATTATCAAGAAGGTTACCAACTATAGTATCACTTCTTTTGCCCCGGTCTTCCATTGAAGCTCCTTGCACTTGAGCTTTGAACATGCTTTGATACTAATGAAGTCCTTTGGTGGGCTGAACAAAAATATCAAGGAGGACATGGAGGGAGAGAGAGAGAGAGGAGAAGTAGATATGCACACACATGGAGCTTCCAAACCATAATGATCATATGTGAAGATGCTCTATAAAGAAGACACACACACATGCTTACATCCACAACAAGTGATGGTTGCACTATGCAAATATGCTTATGTTCATGTTTTATTATGATGGCATATCTAACATGGATTGTTACTAGTGTTTTGCCAGAGACCATTTAGAGAACCCATTTTGTTCATAGATACAGAAAACTGCCTAAAGAAGCAACGTTGATTAGAAACAAATAATGTAGCAGTGCTGTTCTGATTGTGAATCAAAGTTTAGGGCCGGATTTGATGCTAGAAGCCCTCTTTGAGTAGCCACTGAATCTTAGTATGGATTATCAAAGGTATTGGGTGTAATCACATCCAAATTTGTGAAGGTATTTGGGTGTACTCACATCCAAACCACTTGCTATTGGGGATATTGATTCAAGTTCTGACTCAAAATCTGCATCTAGGATTGAATCCCCCGATGTCAATCCTCTGGCAAAAGAAGAACAATGTGCCCTTCCAATAGTATGTCCCCCTATTAATAAAGAAATATGAGACCTTGGATAAGTGACATGATAAGTTTCTGTCCCTCCCTCCATCGATGCTCCCCCCCTTATCTTCTCTCTCTCTCTCTCTCTCTCTCTCTCTCTCTTTCTCTCTCTCTCTCTCTCTCTCTCTCTCTTTGTGTCCCCCCCCCGCCCCCCCGTTGGTTGCTTACTTCAAAGTGCCACAAGATCGACTCCATCAAGACCCACAACCTGAACGATGCACAAGAGTTATGGCACATTTTCAAATGACCGAGCAAGCTTGAAAAAGCCACACTCATGCTAGCAAAGATCAATGTATCCATTCCCCCCAACAGCACACAGTAGTTCGGACTGATTGCCTGCACATATATTAGAAGATTACGATTTGTGCGCTTGATGCGTCATCGACATAATTATTTGCTTCTTCTTCTGGTAGTACATGTCACAGTAGTCGCCCAGACAAGTGATTACTCAGCCATTGTCTTTTCCTGCTCCTGTTCAGTTGGATGTGATCAGTTGACCTCTTTCTTGCGTACCTACAAATATGCATGCAGGTGAAGCATGAAAGACCATGCGTCATACATGAATGAGGGACCTTCTACGTTTACATCAGCGGTCCTTCTCTTTACACAGGTAGAGCAGCATGTATGCTTTGTAAAAATCTTGTCACATGCGAGCAGTTAGATTCAGCGTTAATCTGAATGAACTTGTGGACTGACACATACTTTAGGTTACTCGAACAGAAGCTTGAAGGCAAGTCTGCTTGAATTCTTGCCTCTTGAAGCGACAACCAATTGCTGTGGATGCACCATAGGTAGGCTTCTGCCGAAGTTCCTCATAAAATAGTCATGCATCAATGGGGTACGTTGTACATTGCATCATCCATCCTGCTATTCATACAAGTAGAGCAGCATCCATTCTTTGCCAAAAGCTTGCCACTAACGAGCACTTAGATTCCGTGTTAATCTGAATGAACTATTAGGGACTGAAACATACATTAGGTTACTCGATCAAAGGCTTTTCACCATCAACCATAGCCATTCGAAATGTGGAAAGAAAATAGGAAGACAAAACTGGCCGATTGAAGTTGCCTTCAGCCATGTGTTTCTCGTAGGATTAATGGGCATCTGCGCTTTCAGCCTCAATTCAGTTTGATGCCGATGAACAAGTACATCGACATTCAAGTTAATTTGATGTACAGGATTCCGAGGGTCAAACCATTGGCTTATTTAAACAATTTCCAATTCTTTTAGTGAGGAACGTTAGCATGCCTCTAAAACGCAAAATCATACTTGCATTGTAGCACCTCACCTTGCAAAATACATTGCAGATTTTTGTCTCAGCAACCAAATGCTGCTGCAAACAACTCTTCGTTCGAAATAGGTTGACTAAAGAAACAAGAATTCGATTCCCTTTCATCGTACTAAACTGGGGATGAAAAAAGCTAGCTTCCAATTCTGGCATTCTTGACTCTCGATCTCTCCATATGGCTAGCCACATGATTATTGATGTGTTCCCTTACCATGCATGCCAAAAGCTGTTAAGCTTTATCTTCCACACGTGTTCAACCTAAGGAAGGTCCCAAAAGTCATTTGTTATCTGATGTGCAAATTTTACAATGCAATTCTCTAGATGCCCTTATCCCAAAGAGCTTGCTTTGCATGGAAAAAAATCAAAACAAAAAGAAACCAAAAACAAAGGGAAAGGAACAAAACATACAAAAGAAGACAAAACGAAAGAATCTGTATTTTCTTAATTCACAAGGACTTTCTCTTCTAATTTGTGATGAGAGTTTCTAATGCTTTCTAGTCTTGTGCCATAAGACAAACAATAATTCTAGTTAAAAAGTTAATCCTAGGCATTATAGGGACTAATGCATGTGTCTACAATCAATCATGTCTAATGCCCACGATAAATAGCAATATGTAATTAGGAGGAAGTACAGCATTGTTTCCAAGAGAAATGACAAGGTAAGAAGAACCCCGGCCATGAGGTATGCTGATATGTTCAAAGTAGAACTAGAGTTGTGGATGATGACTATTCAAGAGGTATGTTCTACAACTCAAGCTTCTCAAGACTCTTTACTGTTTGATAGTAGATCCACCCAACACATGAAAAGCAGGATGGACTTATAGAATGCTTTAATGCCTTTGAAGGATCCTGTTATAGTGATGGCCAGTAGCAATGAAAAATGTAATATGGAACATTCAAGGATACTTTTTTCATGAGAGAAGATGGTAAAACTAAAAGAATGGCATAAGTTTCTCTAGTGTCAAATATACCAACTTCACTGAATAGACCTCGAGGTTCACGGTAAGAAGACTGAACTCAAACTAATCATGATCTTGGCAAGGTACTTCACAAGGCAACATGGTGTGGAAAATTGTATGAGGTATCTATTTACATTTCAATAGTTACTATAATCAAATGCATTATTAAGTTGTGGCAGGAGAGACTTGGTCATAGGGGTTATCCTATGTTCATAGAAATATAGACAACAAAGAGGGTTTTAATCATACTTCCAATCACTATAAGTATTTAGGAATTATGTGAAGCATGGGAAAGTGCTTTTTACTTATGACTAAATGTCACTCAAAGGCTCATTTAGTGCTGATTCATGTTGATTTAAGTGGAAAATTGAAGATTGGAAACACTAGGAAGAGATCATTCTATTTAGTATTGATTGTTGATGTCTATGGTAGAAAGACGTGGGTATGTTTTATTTGAGATGAGGTCCATCTTCTTAGAAAGTTGAAGCACTAACACAATGACATCAATGATGAGGTTCAAAAGAAAGTGAGGAAGCTTTTAACAAATTTCCTGTATGAATTTCTCTCATACGAATTCAACAATATATTTGAAAGAGAGTGGTATCGAGCACAAGCTAAACAATACGAAGACTTAACATAAGAAGGAAACCCACCATAGTACAAATGGATCGGTATATATTGAGGGACAAGGGCTCTTGATTTATTTTAGGGAAAAAGTATTACTCATAGATATATGTAGTCTTAGTATTGGCCAAAAAAATGTCTCTCAAGGAAAGACAACTCTTGAAGGCTACTTAGGCAAGAAACACTCAGCTAGAAGGCATATGTGCCACACACACACACAATCAATAGAAACAACTAATTCTGAAAGCCACCCTACTCAATGGCATCACTAAACATCCCCATTGTATATTGTTTTTGTTGGAAACAATTACACTTGTGCTCTAAAACCCTAATTTTCAGAAAACCCTAAATTAGCATTTCCCCATTTCTCAAGAATGGTCTGCTCAGAGATGATAAAAATCTATTATTGCATATTCATAAAGTACCCTTCAAGACCTATCAACTGATATAGAATACTCTATCATTTGATCACATATTCAACCTCAAAAGTGCTTTTCATTTAAATGTTTCAAATCTAATCCTAAAGAGCACATACACAGCCTATTAGAGGTTCCTATCAATTTTTTGAAATTTAAATCTAATCCTAAAGAGCACATACACAGCGGATTTGAGGTTCCTATCAAAATAGCAAAAGCCATATGAGGCTTTTTCATGATTTGCTCTAAAAACTGGCATCGGGGTAACAGTCTATATAGATACCCACTTTGATGGCACAAAGTATAGTACCTACTTGGGCTTTAAGTGTGTCCAAGTTTAGGTGCTCCTAGCTGGAGGACTTGAAGCTGTTTTGGGGTGTTCTTGCTGCTGCCCAGTTCTTCTTTACACACATATGTGAGTGTACATCTGATGATTTTAGTAAGTTGCCATATATTCTTCTCTATCTTCAAGTCTTGCTGTTGTACCAGGCCTTCTAGCCTACTATCTCGAGAAGAGAAGACCTTGTGGCCACTGATATCCGAGAACCTAAATTCTGTTAGGGTTGCAGATCATTTGACACTTTCTTACATCACATAAGCTGAATCCACTAGCACACACTCATAGTTCTTTAACTCTTGAGCACATTTCTTTCCACACTTTGTACCCAGATCAATTCTAAAATAATTCTTTTATCTGTATTATATATTAGTAACATTGTAATATTATTGTTTCATCAAGAAGTTATTATTTAGGGTAGGCTCTTGCTACTCATTCATGTATCTTATCTCTTCTCTATTTGTAAAGTCATTGGGACTATCTCAATTCCATCATTTTCTATCAGAGCTTTTTTGCACATACATAGCTTGTTCTCAAGATGAATGATTATAGAGACAGATTGGAACAAAAAGAAATACTTGATGGAATGTCTAACTATCGTATCTGGAGTCTCATGATGATGAATTCCTCAGTGTCCAAGGACTTATGTTGCTCCAATTTCCACTCAATAGATGATCACAGACGAAGAAGAAGTCCTCTCATCATTCAAAGTCAAAGATACTATCAAATTATTTCTTATAGAAGAGCAATCGAGATGGGATTCAGCCATCCCAACACCATTATAAGTAATGGTTTTGTACGTGTTGCTTTGAAATGCATATTTCAGCCAATGATCAGTTCACAAGATGTGTTTGATACACATGCCTTTGTTTTAGAGTGGTGTGCTTGGCTATGGCCATGTACACCATCCAAATGAGGTTCAAAGATCTGAAACATTTCAACCAAATATAGCTGAAAAAGTCTTGCCAAACATGGCTGAGAATTCCCAATATTTATAGAGAAACATGACTGAAAAATTTCAGCCACAGATGACAAAAAATATCCAGCTAAACATGGCTGAAATTCAGCATGGTATTCAATCCATTTCTGATGTACATTTTGATAATGTATTACCTATGCCAAAATGGCTACAATAGACATTGCAGTGTACGAAGTTGAGTGCTCCTTTACTTTGTAGATGAAGATGAAGCTCTTGCCATGCATCAAGTGATTTTGTGGATGTATCTCTTGTTGCAGTTACATGTAATGAAGATCCACTCACTTTTGAAGATGCATGTGATGATTCAAATTGAATGAATGCAATGCAATCGAATTGGAACATATTCACAGAAATTCAACTTGGGTGTTATGTGAATTTCCAAAAGATAAGCATGTCATTGTTAATAAGTGAAGAAAGTCAAATGGTAGCATTGATCATTACAAAGTCATATTATTTGCAAAAGCTTATGTGCAAAAATATGACGTTGATTACGAGCATACTTTTTTTACTTACTTTGCACATGACTACCATTGGTTCTATGATTGCATTGGCTTCCCATTGTACTTGGAAAGTGCATCGATTAGATATAAAAACAACTTTCTTTCACGGTAATTTGGAAGACGTCTATGTGAGGCAAGATCGTGAGTTTGCCATCAAGGTAAAAACCATATGGTTTACCACTTGCATAAGGCTTTGTATGGAATTAAGCAAGCTCCATGTGCATGGTATGAAAAGATGAATAAACATTTGACATCACTCAATCACTCTTAATAAATCTCACTTCATCATCATTAAAGATACTTTTTGTAGTAGCTTTTTTAACCATGACTTGTTTCATGAAAACATCAAAGATTAATGAAAAAACATGCTTTACATTTAACCCTCACAACTATTTCTCTCATCATATCATAGCATTGGATCTCTTCATCTTCATACTTGATAGCAGTCTTAATGGATCATCTTCAAACTTTTCTTTTCTACGGAAATAGAAGTTTTTGATGAATTTTTCATATTTTGTTCAAGTTGTTTAATAATATCTTCAATCATTTGTTTTTCCTTTTCGTTTTATTCTCATCCTCATTAGTTTCTTTTTTGATATTCTCATATTCACTTTGACCTTTCTCTTGATTTTTTATATCATGGATCAATTGAGCTTTCAAATTTTTAACCTTTTCTAAATCAAATAATTTATCATTTTCTAGAAACTTTTGATCACATATTCACTTTGACCTTTCTCTTGATTGTTTATATCATGGATCAATTGAGCTTTCAAATTTTTAACCTTTTCTAAATCAAATAATTTATCATTTTCTAGAAAATTTTGATCACATATTACAGAGTATTCATTATGTTTCGTTTTCAATTATATTCATTTTTCATATTCTTGCTCATCCTCTTCCAATCTTTCTTGTTGTTCAACTTTGTGTTTTTTCAATTTGATTTGTTCATTTTTCTTTTCATAAAAAATTTTAAATTGATTATCGATGTGTCTTTTAGTCTCTTTTTAAAACATTTTTCATCATCATATCTCTTTGGTCTCCATTTTTTTCTAAATCTTTTAAATGTTCTTGGCTTAGATTTCTTTTATCAAAAAATTATTTCATCCACACCTACCTAAATTCAAATGCGAAGGAGAATGATCATGGTAATTGCAATTTTTCCTTTCTACTTTAGTGACCAATTTAAGTCTACAAGCATTCTCATATGCAATAAATCCAAAACGTATGTCCCAATGGATTAGAGCATAAACATCTTATAGGTTGATCTAATCTTCTATGTGTAGTCCTAGCCGTGGATCTTCTATGGTCAAATGAATGTTTTTTTATCAAGAATTGTAGTAGAAATATTTTGGACTTGTAATTGATGTTCATGTTCACACTTGAATTATTAAATTTCCTTACTTGGTTGGAGAAAGTTTCAAATTTTTTTTCCAACTTGATACTTCAAGATCAACTAGCTCTTTCAATATATTACACATTGTTTGATTATTTTAAGAAAATTCATCTATTCTTTTAGTAAGAGACAAGAATTTTTCAAATTTTGATTGAATAAATGCAATTAGTCTACTCTCCAATTCTTTAAATCGTTGATCATATTCTGTAAACTTCAATTTAATCAATCTTTCCACAATAGAATCTATCTATTATGTGCTATGTTTTATAAAGCCCTTTTTATCCATTGTTCACTTATGTAATGAATGCAAAAAAAAAGTGTACATGGAATCGGCTTGAAATTGTGCCGCTTGATACACCAAATTTTCATGGAATCTTCACATTGGATTCGAATATTGTAATGGATGTATTTCACATCAGGTTCAAATGTCAAAAAGACCGTATTTCACGTCTGGTTCAAATGTTGAAACGAATGTATTTCACGTCGGGTTCAAATGTTGTGAAGGTGCTTACTTGAGTGGATCAGTTCAATTGTTGATGTTTTAATGATGGTGCACAGAGGGTGCTTCAAGCAAGCTCAGGTGATAGTATAGAAACTCAAAGAGAATATAGAGTCAAGAAAATTGATTAGATCACTTACAAAACCTTATCAGATTCTCAGTTTCTTCGAAAACATAAATCTTCACTTATTCTTATTATCACGAAAAACATCATATCACCCATGGTGTTTTTCATTGACAAACATGTTAACAAACAAGAAGAATACATAATATCACTCACCATAAAATTTGATCACTATCACACATGATGGACATAATATTACTTCACATAACTCATAAGATAAACAAAATTCCAAAAGAGATTGATAAAAGTTTGGAAGAGGAAAGAAATATTGTATAGATGATAACTATTCAGATAAGTTCTAATTAAAAGTTACATGAAAGTTACCAGATAATCAGATAATCTTCATCATAGATTATAGATCTCCTTAGTATTTTTTCCAAATCTCCTTCAATTCTCTGAAATCTTCACAACTAGCTTCAAAGGTAGAATACACTTCCTCTAAGTCAAGGAGAACTCCTCCAAGTATAAAGCCACCTCCTCAAAAAATCCCCCTCAAAGTCTTCTTCTCCTCCATGTCCTTCAACTCCGCCAGATCCTCAACTCCTCCGAATCTTCAACGTAGATACACTTCAACAATGATCTTCCTCAAGGTGAGATCCTCTGAGTGATTCTTCAATGATCCTTGAATGATGAACGTACAATGAGCATATGCGTCTTTATATAGATTATTAGCTACCCAGAGCGATTAATGAAGAAAGCCACTAATTAAGCAAGACCATCCGATTGCGATCGAAGAAAGAAATCCTTTGTGAAACTGCTATCATCACGTAAATTTTTGTTTTTGTAGTTTTTGTGTTACATCTTTATTTTTGTTTGTTTTTGTTTTACTTTTTCACTTTATTATTTTAATGTTTTCTCACTTTCTCTTTAGAATTAAATGGTTTCACACTATTATAAAAACAAACATAAGTTCACATGGACAAAGAAAATATATGGCGTTCACAAATAGACTGTGCACACATATTCTCAGTGTACAATCCATTATAAAGTTACATGGATCACATCATGTGAATGTTTTTATGGGTGAAGATATGAATATGTAGAAGGAAATTAATCACTTTTCTCACTCTTCTCAACCATGTACTTGTTGATATATTTAGGTAGTGATGTGTGTGAACACTCTAGGACCGTCGGAGCACTTTTTTCCCTCTTTAGGAGGTTTTTTTCCCCCGGCTTGTATATACGCCTATTGCCCTAATCGGCTACTTATCTTTGTACATTCTCTAGTAATACATTCAGTCTTGTGTGTTGTGCTCCAAGCTTCTTCTTCTTCCTTGTGTTGTTTGCTTGCTTCCGCAGACGTCTAACTCCAACAATTGGTATCAGAGCAGGTGGTCGCTTCATCTAGGGCACCGTTGACACTCCTCCGTTTGCAGTCTCAGATTCGCACGAAATTTGGTGAGCATACTCAGGGTGTTTCCGAGATCAAAACAGCTTTGCTGTGTGGTGCCGAAATCGCGATCTGAGCTCGTTTCGGCCTCCGAATGCACTATCACAGCACTTGTGCAGGCTATTTCATCCTTTTGTGCCAAAGGTATATACCAGTTTTTGTTCGCCAATTTAAGCGTCTCGAAGTCTGCTACAAGTCTAGCAGAACTCGTCTAGGCAATTCCGTTCAACTTTTTGAGATACAGTCAATTTTCTGCATCAAGGTATTTTAGTCACCGGCCATGGCTGAAAGCAGTGATGTATTCCGTATGTTGGCTGTTGAGGATAAGTTGGATGGTACAAACTACCCATTATGGGCTTATATGATGCGACATGTATTGGTTGCAAAAGGACTGTGGAACATTGTGCAGGGTGTTGAAAGACGTCCTGTTACACCTGCGACTACAGGTACTACAAATACAGGTGCTGGAGGTGCTGGAGCTGATGAAGATGGTGTCGAAGATGATATTGTGCAAATTCCTGTTCGTGCTGCTGTTTCTGTTGCACCTACTGCAGAGCAGATTCGTTGGGATGGTAGAGATGCCAAGGCACATGCACTGATAGCTTTGTCTGTCAAACATGCCATTATTCCTCACATACGCTCTTGCAGAACAGCTAGGGATGCTTGGGATACACTTACCACATTGTACCAAGCTAGGAATGAGGCTCGTGTTGCTTATCTCCGAAAACAGTTGGAGAGTGAGCACATGAATGAAGGTGATTCTATGGACAGTTTCCTAACGAAGATCAAAGATTTGAAGGACCAGTTGATTTCTGCTGATGAGGTTATACCAGATAGCTCACTTGTGCAGACCGTTTTGAATGGTCTTCCTGACTCATATCAGAGTTTTGCTTCTACTCTTCGGTTGATGATGAAAGGCAATCCGAATGCCTTATCATTTGAGGAGTTAGTCTATGTTCTGTTGCAGGAAGATCAGTCCAGGCAGAACAGGTCCATTATGCGAGTTGCAGATCAAGCTTTCCTGGCTAGTCAGAAGGGCAAAGGAAAATGGAGCTCTTCTACTAGTAAGCAGAAATCTGCAAATGCTGCACATTCAAAGAACCAAGACAAAGATGAGAAAAAATCAGAAAAGCAGAAATTGTTTTGTAAGTACTGTAAAGGCAATGATCATATCATAAAGAACTGTCCAAAACTGGCTGCTAAAGAGGCAAAGAAGAAAGAGGATGGAATGGTTGTTGTAGAGGCCTCTACACCAAAAACAGAGTCTGCAAATCTTGTGTAGGAAGAAGAATGGGCATTTACTACTGTCTACAGTTTTGACCCATCTTCTCATGATCAGTGCATGTCTGCAGTAGACTCAGATGTTTGGTACTTTGACAGTGGGGCGACCAAACATATTACCTCGCAGCGTAGTTTCTTCTCTTCACTCAAGCCTGCCCCTATAGGGAATACTATTACATGCGCCAACAACTCCTCTTATCCTGTTATGGGAGTTGGTAAGATCATTTTGACTACTGTTGATGGTAGTTCTTTCACTTTGTCAGATGCTTTATTTGTGCCAGGGATAAAAAAGAATCTGTTATCAGTTTTTGCATTAGCCAAGATTGGCTTGGTTGTGAAATTTGTTGATGACAGGTGTACAGTTCATGATCTCTCAAATGGCGATGTGATTATTGCTTCTGGCATTTTATGTCGTGGGCTATATAAGCTCATAGACTATGAAAGATCTGTGAATGATTCGGCATGTGCAGTTCAAGATTCTCAGGCTATGTCAGATGCAAAGCTTTGGCATGCACGCTTTGGTCATCTGAATTTTGCTAGTTTGCTACGCCTGCAGAAATCTGAAATGGTGTCCTCTTTGCCCAAACTTGAGGCACCTAGAAAACATGTTTGTGAAGGCTGTATTTTGGGCAAAATGCAGCATTCTTCCTTTCCAAAAGATGGTTCAGTTCGGGCTACCCAGAAATTACAGCTTGTACATAGTGATGTCTGTGGTCCTATGCAGACACCCTCTTTTGGAAATTACCTTTACTTCGTGACTTTCATTGATGATTTTCCCAGGCATGCATGGGTATATCCACTCAAAGCAAAGTCTGAAGTGTTCATGTGCTTCAAACAGTTTTTGGTTTTGGCTGAAAATCTGTCAGCATGTAAAATGGGCACCCTCCGTTCTGATCGAGGGGGGGAATATATGTCTTTAGATTTTAATGCATTTCTGGCTGAACGTGGGATAAAACACTAGTGTACAGTGCCGTATACACCTCAACAAAATGGAGTTGCTGAACGGAAGAACAGGTTTCTCATGGAGATGGCGAGGTGTATGGTCAAGAGTCAGGCTTTACCTCATAGTTTCTAGCTTGAGGCTGTCATGTGTGCAGCATATGTACTGAACAGGTGTCCCACTAAAGCACTGTAGTCTATCACTCCATATGAGGCTTGGCATGACCGCAAGCCATCTGTTGCTCATCTGCGTGTTTTTGGTTGTTTGGCATATGCATTAGTGCCTGAACAACATCGCAGAAAATTGGATGATAAAGCAGTTAAATGTATTTTTGTTGGATATAGTTCTGAAAGTAAAGGCTATCGCCTGTATCATCCACAGACTAAACGCATTCTAGTTAGCCGTGATGTTGTATTTGTGGAAGATGCTATTCAGCCATTGCTTTCATGTACTAAGGAGACATCTGTTAGCTCCAAAGACATGTATGATACTTTGATGCCTCTTTTTACAGGTGGACAGTGTAGTGCTAGTCCTAATGAGGCAACTTCTCAGCCTTTGCAGGTTTCATATGATGATGCAGATCATTCCATTTCTGATGCAGATTTACATGATGCACTTGCTGATGAGAGAGCTGATATTGAGCAGGCAAAAACTATGCCAAAATGGCTAGTGCAGACTTTGCGTGACAGCAAATTAGATGCACCTTTGTCATATCGTACTCGTTCAGGCTCTCATAGTGCCTCCTTTGCATCAGATTGCTATGCTATGGCTCCATCTAGTCTCTATGATGAGAATGAGCCTGTTTCTTTTGATGAAGCACAAAATTCTGAAAATTGGATGGCTGCTATGCAATCTGAATATGATGCTATAATGAAGAATGGTACATGGTCTTTATGTGACTTGCCTCCTGGCAAGAAGGCCATTGGCACTAAGTGGGTATACAAGCTGAAGCGTAAACCTGATGGTACAATTGACAGGTATAAGGCTAGGCTTGTTGCAAAGGGTTATGCGCAAGAAAGAGGCATTGATTTTGATGAGACCTTTGCACCTACATGCCGTATGACTACTCTTCGGAGCATTTGTGCACTTGCAGCCCATCATGGTTGGAATGTACATCAGTTGGACATTAAAACAACATTTCTGAATGGTGACTTGCATGAAGAAGTGTATGTTTTTCAGCCCTGTGGCTTTGTGCAGAAAGGGCATGAAAACCAGATGTGCAGGTTAAAGAAGGCGTTATATGGTTTAAAGCAAGCACCACGTGCTTGGTATGAGAAGATACATGCCTATCTGATTGCACATGGTTTTGAGAACAGTCCAACTGAAAGCACCTTATATGTTAAGCGTGCTAATGATGTGCTTTTGATCATTGTTGTCTATGTAGACGACATGCTGCTCACTGGTCCTATTGAGAAGCATATTACTGATTTTAAGGCTGATTTGCATGCCTCATTTGAGATGTCTGATTTGGGGCATTTGCATCACTATTTGGGCATTCAGTTTATGCAAGTTGATGGTGGAATGGCTTTGTGTCAAACGAAATATATTGACACATTATTGCAGCGTTTTGGCGTTGAAGACTGTAAGCCTATTGCCACTCCTATGGAGATAGGTTTACGATTGAGTCTTCATGATGCTGGAGATGCATTTGATGTTGTTCTCTATCAGCAGACTGTTGGATGCTTGATTTACTTATGCATTACTCGGCCAGATATTCAGTTTGCTGTCTCACAAATGAGCAGGTTTATGCATTGCCCAGGAGTCACGCATTGGAAGGCGGTTAAGCGCATCTTTCGCTACTTGAGTGGTACTCGGCTACTTGGGTTGTTTTATCCCAAGGGGGGATCACTACTGCCAGATTTGCATACTTTTTCTGACTCAGATTGGGCTGGTTGCTATGACACTCGTGTGTCCACCAGTGGTTTTTGCTTCATGCTTGGTAGCTCCTGTATATCTTGGTTGAGCAAGAAGCAGCCTACTGTGGCCACTTCCAATTGTGAGGCTGAGTATAGGGCAGCTTTCACAGCGACTGTTGAGTGTGTGTGGCTCAGACGCCTTATGGCTGATTTGGGTGTTGGCTAGTCTTCTGCCACCACCATCTTCACTGACAGTCATATATATATTTGCAGTTGCGAGGAACCCTGTGTTCCATGCTCGCACTAAGCACATTGAGGTGCATTATCACTATGTCAGGGAGAGCTTCTCTGCTGGGGAGATCAGCTTGGCATATGTGCCCACGCAGGAGAACATTGCAGACCTTTTCACGAAGGCTCTGCCTAGGGAGAAGTTTGAAGCTTTCCGCAAAGCTTTGGGCTTACTTCCTTTTGTGGAGTGATTTCCACGTAGCTTGGCACTTCTTATACATGAGTGCCAGCTCCTTGTTCATCGCATCACTCCCAAGGGGCATTTGTTGATATATTTAGGTAGTGATGTGTGTGAACACTCTAGGACCGCCGGAGCACTTTTTTCCCTCTTTAGGAGGTTTTTTTCCCCTGGCTTGTATATACGCCTATTGCCCTAATGGGCTACTTATCTTTGTACATTCTCTAGTAATACATTCAGTCTTGTGTGTTGTGCTCCAAGCTTCTTCTTCTTCCTTGTGATGTTCGCGTGCTTCCGCAGACGTCTAACTCCAACAATACCAATCTTTTGAATGTTAATTGGTTTTCTTGTCATGATGATTCTAAATTTAAAATATACCCATAAGTGGATTTGGATTCAAGGTATTGTAAATGTCTACGACATTGTTATGTGCATATGATGCCTCATGTATTGGTGGCAAAAGGACTATAAAATATTGTGAAGCGTGTGGAAAAAACGACCTAGTATACCTATAAATACAGTTATTGTAGGTGATGTAGATGGCGTTGAAGATTATGATCTTTAAATTCTTGTTTGTGATGCGGTTCCTATTGTAGTTGCTATAGAGCAACTTCGATGGGATGTCGGAGATGCTCAACCACATGCATTGACAATGTTTTCTGTCAAACATTCCCTTATCCCTCATATCCGTCCATGCAAAACAACAAAGGATGCTTGGGATACACTTACCACTTTATACCAGGCAAGAAATAAGGCTTGTGTTGCTTACCTCGGAAAATACTTGGAGAATGAGCATATGAATGAAGGAGATTCTATGGAAATTTCTTTGACAAAGTCAAAGATTTGAAAGAGTAGTTGATTTTTGCACTTGAAGTATTTCAAGATAGTTCACTCATGCAGACCATTCTCAATGGTCATCGTGATTCATATCATGGTTTTGCTTCTACTCTTTTTGGTTGATGATGAAAGGCAATCCAAATACCTTAACATTTGAGGAGTTGGTTTTTGTTTTATTGAAAGAAGATTAGTCTAGGCATAATAGGTCCATTATGCATGTTGCAAATCAATCTTTCTTAGCTAATCAGTAGGGCAAAGATAAATAGAGTTCATCTAGTAGTAAGAAAAAATAAGCTAATTTTATAGAGGCAAAAAGAGAAGAGAAAGATGAGAAGAAAAAAAAAAGTAGAAATAGTTTTGCAAATATTGTAAACAAAATGATCATTTCATGAAGACTTGTCCAAAAGTGGCAAAGAATGTAAACAAAATGATCATTTCATGAAGACTTGTCCAAAATTGGCAAAGAATGTTCATCCTAAAAAAGGCTTAGAAAATAAAATAAGAAAAGTCAAAATAATTAGTAGAAATGTTAATATGTACTTAATATATATTAATTGGTTAGAAGGGTGCACTCAAAATCAAAAGGGGTTGAGATGCCAACAAAGCACGAAACAGTGCTAGGTTACTTGCAAAGAGTTTTGCTCATACTTATGAAAGAAAGTTTGAGGAAAGCCCAAGAAGACCACATTGAGGTCCATCATTGTTTCATTGACATATTCCACAATTATTAGGTCTAATAAGAGGTTGAACCTTGATGGGAAATGTTGAAATTGAAGCTCCCAACTTAAGAGAAAAGTATTGAGTCTAATTGGATAACAATAGAGCACTTAAAAATAAGGAAAATCTAAGACTTTTCTTCATCAGAAATTTTCTAAGTGTGATGGAGATCACTCATTATATGCAAGGAAGGGTGATGATAACATTACAATTGTGTCTATTTATGTTGATTCCTTGATTATAGATCATGATAATGAAGAAAGCAACAAAAGAGGTAAAACAAATCCTCATGCAAGAATTTGACATGAAAGATCTTTGTGTGCTGTGCTATTTTTGGGGCATTGAGTTTTTACATAGAAAGATAGGTATATGGATGTCCCAAAGCCAATATGCCTTGAGTATGCTATAAAAATATGGTATGGCTATTTATAAGACAATTTCTATGCAACTAGATCAAAATTTCAAAGTCAGTTTATGCAGGTTACAAAAAAACCACATGTAGATGCTCTGAGATGCACTCTACACTATGTGAGTGCTACTTTGGATTATGCATTGTTTTATGAAGCTAGTGCAAAATTACATGTTCATGGATACATCAATGCAAATTGGGCTAGTAGTATTCCAGCTAGAAGATCTAGTAGTGGTTTTCTATTCTCACTTGGGAGTGCAACTATTACATGGAGCAGTAAAAAGCAACCCGTTTTTGCTTTTTTGAGTACAAAGGTTGACTATGGATGTGCTACAATGGAAGGATTTGCAGCATCATGGCTAGAAATGCTACTGCTAGATTAAGGTATGGAAGTGCAAAAGCCTATTAATCATTTTTTGCGATAATCTTACCACCATGCAATTAGCATGAGATCCATTTTTTCATGCTAGAACAAAGCATATCGAGGTGCATTATCACTTCATCAAAGAAAAGGTATTTGAAGATGATATTGATCTCATTTATGTCAAGAAAGTTGAGCGGTTTCTACTATTTTTACTAAAGCACTTAGAGAAGAGAAGCTGAAGAAGTTTCAAAAGATGCTTGGATTACGAGACATGACGTTGAGCTTTACGGGTAGTGTTGAGATATCAAGCTGAACATATGATGAATGTGGATGACATGTATAGTGACTTTAGCGAGCTTTACTAGATTTATCTAGTAAGAACGATGGCACATCTGTTTCTTGCCAGCTCACTCATTCATGGACACTCGGATTTTTCTTATGTGATATTCTTTATATATTGCACTAGTTGTATTATTTTATTAGGTCAATCTTGCATATTCTCTTTATGTAATAGAAGAAGAAGAAGAAGAAGATCATTCTTCCTTGCCTCAATTTGTGTGTGCTCCTGTCTTTGTGTGTGAGAGTATGTCAGAACTCTCTTCCTTATCTCCTTTCTCTTGACATCAAGTAGTGTCCGAAAGCTCTCTGAATGACCTTTGCAATGGGTGCACTAGACTAAGGGTCCAAGATCCCTAGCATGGGTCAAAAGTAGGTTCAAGATACTGAGGTTGAGAACAACGACTGAAGATACCATGGTTGCGAACAAGAAGGTTCAAGATACCAATGTTGAGAGCAAGAGTTCAAGAAACCAAGGTTGAGAACAAGAAGGTTCAAGAGTCTATGCAAAAGTGAGAACATTATTTCAAGGGGAGATTAGGGGCTGATCATTGAGGACAATGATCTCTAGAAGGGGAAGATAGTGAAAGACTTAAGAAATGATAGACAAGAGATGGTTCAATCACACCCTAAGAGGGAGGATTAAAAAGTTATCCTCAACCATGGCTTTGGGGCAAGTGGTTAGCCGATCCTACTCCTAAGTAGTAGGTCATGAGTTCAATTCCACTTGGATATCACATATACCTATACACATACATGTACATGTACATCTATATCTATCTATCTCTCTCTCACTCTCTCTTTGTGTGTGTGTGTGTATATATATATATATATATATATATATATATATATATATATATATATATATATATATATATGTATGTATATGTGTGTGTGTATGTGTGTGTAGATTCTGCATATTACATATTAGTTTCTTACATACATTGTTACACAATATAGAAATAATATATATATATATATATATATATATATATATATATATATATATATATATATATATATATATATATATATATATATATATATATATATATACGTGTGTGTGTGTGTGTGTGCAGATTTTGCATATTACATATTAGTTTCTTACATATATTGTTACATAATATAGAAATACATATATCTTACATTACACCTTTAAGAGAGATAGTATTTAGTCCATGAATGATGAATCTTTAAAAGCATGCATGCATAAATCATAAAATACATCATGCATGGAATATGCATACAAATTTGTACTGTGCATGCACATTCCATGTATACATACTCATATATTGTCATTTTGTTAACATGCATATGCATGATGGATGTCATACCTATTGCATGGATTGTTTAATATGGTAACTGATGACTTTTCTCAATTTCTTTTAGCATTTTCTTTCATGAACACTTTCATGTCACATAAAAATTCATATCAATGGGGAACGAGACCAGTATCTTGATTATCATCGGGTTGTTTCGATCTTCCCATCAATTAGAGAGGTTAGATCATCCATACTTAACCCATGGAACATCTATGGGAGTAAGTGCATCATCTAGCCTTTCGTATCCTCATCAATCTTCTTGGCCCTCATGTGAGCATGGCTAACTCTAGCCCCATGGGCCTTGTTTTGCAATGGTTACTAACTTTTTCTTCCATTTCTCCAAATTGAGAACATTAAATTAGTTAATGCACATAATTATGATATGTGCAATCTTCAGTTCTACTATCTTTTGCTCTCTTAAAGATATGGACATCTGCTCCTATGTCCAAAGGCTTTTCATAAATGACCTTAAATGGGTCACATCCATTGATGATGTGTCTCTTTCCCTTGTATTGGTATGATTTAATGGTTGTGATGTGGCTCCAATTAGGGAAGATTCACCATGTGATTGAGGAGGGGGAAATGATCTTACCAATGTATACAACACACTTGAAGTGGGTTCTCTCATTCTCTCCCAAATTTCATCCATAATCTATTGAGGTATTTCCTTGCATTCTGTCACATGAGCCAATCCTAACAAGATATTGATGTCGTCCTGTAGCTCCAATAGTGTACCACTTGCCATAATATTTGCAATTCTGGTGAGAGTTCGGCTTTTTGCGTGTGTCTCCACATTGTCATAATGAAGATCACAAGATTTATGCTTCTCTATCAAAGACATGAGAGGGGTTAATAAGGACATGGCCCTAGCAATTTGCGTTAAGTGCCTCGATATCAATGATGAATCTTTCCTTGTGAGAAAGGATCTTTTCTTCCATGAACACCAATGTGATCTACCATGTGATGGAGGACTTATTCCTTGGGTTGAGCCACCAAGGACATTTACCTCATGATGAAGACTATGATTTTCAAAAGTCATATAGTGGTATTTTTCATGAGGTTGAGGGATTCATTTTCTCAATAGATCACTTGCGAGAGATGCATCCACTTGTTATGATTGATTCATTGCATTATTTTCATATTATTTATGTTTCATTTCTAAAGCATTTATGGAATGGATTTTACTATATTATTCTTCTATGTTCGTTTTGCTTATGAGTCCACACTTTGTTCATTTTTTTTGGAATGATTTGGATGCACTCTACTTGTAGCAGCTCCAGAATCACAAGTTATCCCAAATCAAAAGCTTCTAATTACTCAAGAATAGTAGAAGAGAGAAAAAGGAGTTTTCACAAGATAAGAGAAATCTAGCATGGTAGAGTAGACAAGATGTGATGCAAAGAAAGATAAGATCTAGTATTATAGATTTGAATCAGATACAATACTTTTACAAAATGGCTTCATGGCAAAACCTCGACCTTCCAACCACACTCCAACTATCTCAATCTCATTCATAATCAAACTCTCAATATCACTCTCACTCATAATCTGAATCTCAATCATAATCACAAGGTAATTCTCTAATTTTCAGCCTCCTCTTGAGTGATGCAATAAATCTCCCTGAAAAAGAGTTGATCACCTCTCCTCAAGGAAGTACTTGATGTAAAATACTTGGGAAAAGTCATCCCTCCTAGTGTTGCATGTAAAACTTTTGTAGAAAATATGCATTTTAGTGGTCATTGCTTTCTTTAGTGACACATAGAGAAATTTTTACTCCTAGGGGAGCATTGGTTGCCGTTAGTAGATGGGCTAAGAAGAGTTATATAAGATACAAAGAGGTCTTGATTGTACTCTGTTAGGATATCCTAGTCTATGTTATGAAGTATTAAGGTATAGAGGACTAACTAAAGCAAAGTAGTGCTATGGGATGATTTGATCATTCTCATGATGATGGGAACCCATAGGGTGAGCCATATTTTTTGCATGACCATTGGAGAATCTCTTTGCCTATTGGTACCTTCATTCGATTTGATGAAGGATACAAGAATACCAAACATGGATCTACCTTACATGTGGTGGACATAGGATTTCATTGTTGGTTTTTAACACAAGCATCATGTGATCTATTTTGTATAGTGAGTCATGAGCTTTTTGTTGGACACACACCTTGAAGCCACACATATATGTGCACTAGAATCGGGGTGATTCTAGCTATTGCATGGATATGGGAGCTATTGCACACGTTTCAACCTTGTATGGGTCTAAGAACAATTGTGATCTTATGAGATGAGTCCACTTATGGCAAGGGTCCTAGTGATTAGCTCTAGTGTTAGAAGTAGTGGGCTTTGCTCATTGTCTTGTAGAACTATTATGCCCATTGAATGATGTGGCCCAAAAGGAAGGCGCTAGTGATCTAGTAACTCTTTGAACACAATTCCCATCCGGGGACCTATTAGCTATGCTTGAAAGGGAGTTGTGCTATCTTTTCGAAAAGGAGTTCTGAGGGGAGTTGTGTTATCTTCCTTAAAGCAATGGTCAACGTTCTAATGACTCTTGGCATTTGATTTGCTTTGGACATGCCATTTGTACTTATCAAGAGATCAGTTATAGATGAAATGAGAAACCCTAGACCATGGGGTATATATTGATACTATGGCAATCACATATGATGATGTCGATGTGACTATTTTGGAGCTAGATATATTATAGAGGATGTTACTTGATGAAAGCCCTCTTGGTTCATTAGGTCTTATGGTAGTCCCTTGGGTGTTTATCTAATGAGTTGTTTCCCACAAGAACATGCTCTATTCTCATGCTTATAGATTGTATGGTTGCACCTAGTGTATACCTCTTGTATATAGTCTGATTAGGTGAGTGACTTTCCTTGCTATTTGTATGCTCATGATAGTATTCAACGTCAGCATAGTGAATCATGAGCTTACCTTTTCCTTGATCACATAACCTAGGGGCATGGATTTGCAGTCTCTATTAGAGAATCCTACTTGCAGGCATGAATTGTTACATTGGGAGGAGGAGAGCATTACAAAGACATCTTGGCATTGTGTTGTCTTCCTTGCATTAATTATTTTCCATACTACTCTCACTATTTCTGCACACCTCATGGTCTTGTTGAGGCAATAGGGTGTACCTCAAGGTAACCCAGGATCCTAAGACAATTCAAATTGACATGTACATGATGTTATCTTCCTTGTGATGATTTTTAGCTGATCACAAAGAAGAAAATTGGTGTTCCTTACAAGTTAGATTATCCTACAGGAGTCATTGATATCCTTGTTCCATTTTCATTGATAGATTGGTGACTTGGATAGGTATCCTGGTCCCATGAGAGTTGCTTGTTTGGAAGCCTGGGCAAATATCTTTGTTCCATGACATTTTCCTTGCCCAGACTTAGAAAAAACTACTTTCTATAATAACTCGTCTACATTTCTCCCATACAATAATTTTCTTAATTCCTTCATTTTCATGTTTGAATTCCAACTAGAAAATATGATGCTAAAAAGTTCTATATAGAGATTATATAGAATTATCACCCAAAAATTTTATCTTTATGCATAAAATGACCTAAGAACTCATTTTGAGCATTATGTACACAATGTATAATAAACTGTTCGTAATAAAATATTTCACTATTAGTGGGATAATTATATTTATTCCCCTTTTTGAAGACCTTTATCTTTAGATTTGGAAAGAAGGATAATGTGCCAAAAATCTTTCTAAATTCATCCATGTTGAACCTTCAATTGAGTCTGTATACCACTTTACCAAAATTTCTTTTAAATAACAATTCGTAAGTAACCCTGACATCCTATATCACATTATTTCAAATAAAGAGCCATCATCTTTCAACTTACCATTTTCTTTTAAAACATGTGCAACCTTAGACACATAGCTTTTAAGTAAGTGAACATGAAATACATGATGCACATTTAAATGTTCAGGTAGCTCTAACAAATGAGCAAGAGATCCAATCATTTTCAAAGCTTTGAAAGGTCCTACATATCATGGAGAACAAGAAACTGGAGTTATCTTATTTCTCATTCACATACATAAGCAACATCTTTTCAAGTACTAGTTAACCCTTTGGATTTCCCCATGAGTGTATGGATAGAAAGTTATATGTATTTGAGTATTGATTTCTTCAAATGTTGATTTCCAAGCGTTTGATGTGAACCCAAACTCTTTATCGAAAATTATGTTTTTAGGCATCACATGCAATTAGAAATTTTCATTTACAAACAAGTTTGCAACACTCAAAGCATTGTCAATATTTTTCATAGAAAAGAGGTCTCCCACTCTAATAAGTCGACCAACAAGCACAAATATAGTGTCATGTTTACTTTTGATCATAGGAAATTTGGTGATCACATCCATAGAAATAGACTCCCACTTCTAGTTAGGAACATATAAAGAATGCAACGTTCTAGGAATTCTATTAAAATTAGATTTCATGTTGACACTTTACACATTCACTAACATATTTTATAATATCTTGTTTCATACATGGCTTGAAATAAGAATTTTTCATCTCAACATAGGTCTTGAAAAAACCTAGGTGTCCAAAAAAGGTGCACCATGACCACCATGCAGTATTTGAATTTTCAATGGAGATTCAGAACAACCTCACCTTTTTGCACATCTTCACGATTATGGTTATGTCTTTCTCTTGGCACATTAGATGTTCACACACCATCAACTTCAACGTTATGCTCCACAAATGGATTTGTGGTACCCTTTGATTTCTTTCCATCTTGTTGTACACATAATTAAGAAAATTCTTGTGAATGAGATCCTCATGCTCACAAATCTTTTTTATCATAATCTCCATAGTTTCTTTGGATTGATTGTCCTCTCATACCACTTGTAACGAGTTAATAATCACAATTCCACAATCACATCAAAACAACATACAAGAGAGAAGCTAGCACTAGACAAGAATTAATTGGAGGTAGCAAGAAAGAAATTATAGGACACATAAAGAGAGGGAATTTTGCATTATATATCTCACACTCTCAATCATACTCTCACTCACAATCTCAATCACCATCTCATTCACAATGAATATCTTGAAATTTCAGCCTACTCTTGCACCACATAGTGATCCTCAGATAACAAATGATCGTCCCTTGATGAAGGAAGAGTGTGATCCAACAATTTAACAAGAATCACATCTTCCATTGCTGCATGCAAACTTTCATAAAAATCATGTTTTCTAGTTATCTATTGTGTTCTTTATTAGCAAGTATGAAAACAAAAAGAAAAAGCAAGGATAGAGCATATGGGTATACTCAAATTGTCTAATTTTTCTTGCTACTTTTCATCTTTTTACTCATCAGTTTAAACTTATGGAAAGGTTTGTTTTAGCTAATACTTCTCCTATCCTTATATATAAACTTTTTAATATTAGATGCTTTATAGATGATCTATTTGTTCTTGATTTTACCTCTTTTCAAGATTTTTTGTATTTAAATAATGATGCTTTTAGTGGTTGCATTTATCCAAAAGATCTTTGTGAGCTTAATTGTACTTCAAATGGTGTTTCTTGTGCTTTTCTAGATCTCAAAATATTTAAACATTTTGATTTGGAAATAGACATTTATGATAAAATATTGGAACCCAAATTTACTACCATTAACATGATCTGAATGCTTCATATTCATTCAAATATTTCTCATTTAGCAAATTATGGTGTTGCTTGCTCTCCCTTATTTAGCTTTTCTCGTC
>MU260399.1:42500-75000 GCA_020310875.1 Ceratopteris richardii
ATAAGTAGTTGGATCTTTATAGTGCATTTCATATGCATACATCCTATTGCCTATGACATGGGCTTCAATGGGTTTAATCTTAATCCCTAGTCGTTCAACTATGGATAATTTAATGGAATTAACTATTGTAACTATGCTAATCATAATGTTAAAAAATATTATGTTTTCCCTAATTTTCTTTATTTGATTTATTCTATTGCCTAAGCTTGATCTTCTTCTTTAATTTCTTGTTCTTCTTGCTTTTCATTGTTCACTTTTATTATTTGTTCTAGAATTTCTTTAGGAAGAGATTACATAGCAATGCAAAAAATTTTATCCTTTTGTGTCACCTATATATACACGTTTTGGTTCACTTGTATAAACACCTCAAAGTTTGCCACAAGTCTAATACAGCTCGACAAGGTGTTTTTGTTCAACTTTTTGAGATACAATCATTTTTTTGGCATTAGGGTATTTAGTCACTAGTTGTCGTTGAAAGCAATGATGTACTCCATATGTTGGCTTTGGATGATAACTAATTATAGATTGTGGGCACATATGATACATCATGTGTTGGTAGCAAAAGGGCTATGGAACATTCTATTGGGTGTTGAAAAACATCCTACTACACCTATAAATATGGTTATTGAAGGTGATGTAAATGGCAATGAAGATGATTATCTTAAATTTCCTAGTTGTGGTGCAGTTTTTGCTACACCTACTATAAAGAAACTTTGTTGGATGGAAAAGATCCTCATGAATATGCATTGATAGCTTTGTCTATCAAAGATGGCATTATCCCTCACATTTGCTCTTGCAAGACAACAGAGGATGCTTGGGTTACACTTACAACTTTATACAAAGGATGCTCATATTGTTTACCAAAAAAATACTCATAGAGTGAGCATATAAATGAAGGATATTTAATGGAGTCTTTTAAAAAATATCAAAGATTTAAAGTAGCAGTTGATTTCTGTTGATGAGATCTTGTCTGATAGTTCACTTATGGAGACTGTTCTTAACAATCTTCCATATTAATGTCAGAGTTTTGTTTTTACTTTTTGAGTGATGATGAAAGTCAATCCAAAGTCCTTAACATAACATTTAAGGACTTAGTCTCTATTTTGTTTTAGAAGCATCAATTTAGGTAGAACATGTCAACTATGTGACATGCAGATCAATCTTTCTTAGCTAGTCAAAAGGAAAAGGTAAATAGAGATAACCTACTAGTAATAAAAAATCTATTGCTAATGCTGCACAATCAAAGAAGGAAGAACAAGATGGTAAGAAAATAGAAAAGCAAATACAGTTTTGCAAGTACTATAAGGAAAATGATCATGTCATAAACAGTTCTCCTATACAAGCTACAAAAGAAGCAAGGAAGAAAAAGGATTGAATGGTTCTTGGAGATCTTTCTACACCTAAACTTGACAGTGTGCTAATCTTGTTTAGAATAAAGAATGGATGTTTACTACTATTTGCATCTATGATTCATCTTCTCATGAGTCTTGTATGTGTGAGAGTAGGGCAACCAAGCGTATTACCTTGGCACACAATTTCTTTAGTTCACTTGAGCTTCCCTCTATAGGGAATTTTATCACATGTGCTAAAAAATCCTCTTATTCTATAATGGAAGTTTGTAAGATCACTGTGACAAATGTTAATGGAAGTCCTTTAACGCACAATCACAAGCTACCAATTACTCAAGAATAGTAGAAAAGAGAAAAGGAAAAACTTGCATAGGACAAAAGCAAATCTAACATGGTAGAGTAGACAAGATGTGATGCAGAGAAGGAGAAGATTTGGTATTATGGATTTCAATCATCTACAATAGCTCTTGCTAAATACATTCTTGATGAAGCCCCCATCTCTTGACCACCCTCGAGCTACCACAATCTCATTCACACTCACCGTCAATATTACTCTTACTAACAATCTCACTCTCAATCACAATCACAAGGTGATTGTTTGATTTTCAGCTTCCTCTTGCATGAGACAGTAATCTCTTCTACCTCCTTAAGGAAGTGTGTGATCCATCAAATTTAGCAAAAGTCAGAGCTCCCCATGTTGCATGTGGAACTTTTGTAAAAGCATGTGTTTTAGTGGTTTGTTGCTCTCTTTTGCAAGAACCATCAAAAGTAGAAGAAAACGGAATGAGATTACATCTATCAACATCCACAAAATGCATGAGAACACATATGTATCAAATCATGAATTCGAATAATAATGGAGAAGCCCACTTTTTTTTAAGTGTTAGAAAAATCCACACTTTTCTCATCCCGCTAACTCAAAAAAAGTGCAAAACTCCAGGTGTCCTATCGGCCCAAACTTGAGGTACCTTGTGGACATATCTATGAAGGTTGTATTTTGGGGAAAGTGTAGTGTTCTTCTTCCCAAAAGATGGTTCAATTTGAGCTGTTCATGAATTGTAGCTTCTTCGAAGTGATGTTTGTGGTCCTACACAAACATTTTCACTTGGGAATTATCTATACTTTGTGAATTTTACTGATGAATTTTCCAAGCATGCGTGGGTCTATCTATTCAAAGCAAATTCCAAAGTGTTTATGTGGTTTAAAAAGTTCCTAGCTACAATTGAAAATCTACCAATGTGTAAATTAGGCACTCTCCATTTTGATCGGGGGGGGAGGGGGATACATGTCTTCTAATTTTAATGCATTTTTGGTTAAGTGTGCGATAAAACATCATTGTAGAGTGCCATATACACATCAACAAAATGGAGTTGCTGCAATAAAGAGTAGAACTCTCATGGAAATAACGAGGTATGCGATGAAATGTCAAACTTTACCACATGACTCTTGGCTTGAGGTTGTTACATTATGCAAACGGGTGTCCCACCAAAGCACTATATTCAATCACTCCATATAATGCTGCGCATGCTCACACTATATTCAACCATTCCTTGTAAACATGTCTCACAAGGAAATATTTTGCACAAAATGCAGCGTTCTCCTTCCGAAAGGATGGTTCAATTCAAGCTATTCATAAATTGCAACTTGTTGATAGTGATGTATGTGGTCCTATGCAAACACCTTAATTTGGGAACTACCTAAACTTTTTGAATTTTATTGATGAATTCTCTAACCATGCATGGAAGTATCCATTGAAAGTGAATTTCAAAGTTTTTATGTGCTTTAAGAAGTTTCGGGTTACGACTAAAACCTGCCAATGTATAAATTAGGGGCATCCTATTCTGATTGAAAGGGAGAATACATGTCTACTAATTTTAATGCATTTTGGTTGAGTGTGGGATAAAAACTCATCACAAAATGCCATATACACCTAAACAAAATGGAGTTATTGAAATAAAGAACAAAACTCTAATGGAATCGATGAGGTATATGATCAACAATCAAGCTTTACCACATAGCTTCTACCTTGAGGCTATTACATTGTGTAACATATGTACGCAGCAGGTGTCCCACTAAAGCACTATATTCAATCACTCCATATGAGGCTTGGCATGGTCACACAATATTAAACCACTCCTTGTAATCATGTTTGAAAATGTTTTATTTTGCACAAAATGCAATATTCTCATTCCCAAAAGATGGTTCAATTCGAGGTAGCACATGGTTGTGAGAACATTCCAATTGAGACTTCCTTAAATGGTAAGCATGTACATGATGTACTTCTCATCGTTGTTGTATATGTTGATGACATGCTGCTCACTAGTCCTAATGAGAAGCATATTGGTGAGTTTAAGGCTGATTTCCATGCCTTTTGAGATGCCAAATTTGGAGCATTTGCATCATTATTTAAGCATTCTGTTTATGCAAGTTCATGAGGGGATCTCTTTGTATCATAAAAAATACATTGACTCATTATTGCATTGTTTTGACCTTGAAAATTACCAACCTTTCACTACAAGAAATAGGGGGGCATAGCGACGCCCCCGAATTGGAAAAAGAACGAACACTGTCGCTTATGCGACGCAAGCGTGGTGTTTTCGAGAATTTTTTTTTTCGGGCATTCATCGCATAAGCGATGCTTGCGTCACTTATGCGACACTAAATTAGTGGAGCGCAAATACCGTCGCTAACTAGTGACGTTATTTGCGACATTGGCAAACTGGACAACATCGCATATAAGACGCTCTAAAATGTAGAAAATATATAATTCGATTTCTCTCGACACATTTGTGCCGGGATTTGGACGCGAGAGCAAAAAGAGACCGAGAGAGAGAGAGAGAGAGAGAGAGAGAGAGAGAGAGAGAGAGAGAGAGAGAGAGAGAGAGAGAGAGAGAGAGAGAGAGCACGAGAGAGAGAGAGAGACGCATCTCGTTGAAGCAAGGTATGTGCACACACACATTTACACACACATACATATGCATACACACACACATATACACACATAGACACACACACATACACATAGACACACACACACATACATACAAATACACACACATATACACACATACACAAATAATGTTGCATACACACATGCACACATAATGCATACACATGCACACACATATACACATACATATACACACACATACAGACATACACACATGACATACACCCACACATACACACACACATACACACACACATAGAGAGACATGCACACACATACACATACATGCATACATAATGCATATGCATATGTGTACATACATACAAACTTACATGCATACACACACATATGCATACATAATGCATATGCATATGCATACATAATGCATATGCATATGCGTACATACATACATACTTACATGCATACACACACATATGCATACATAATGCACATGCATACATACACATACATAATGCACATGCATACATAATGCACATGCATACATACACATACATAATGCATACACACACATATGCATACATAATGCATACACACACATACACACACATATGCATACATAGATGCATACACATACACACATAGACACATACACACACATAGACACATACACACACATAAACACATACACACTCATAGAGACACGCACATACACATAGATGCACACACACATACACACACATATACACACACACATACACACATAGACACATACACACATAGACACATACACAGATAATGATGCATTCACACACATACACACATATACACACACACATACACACACATATATGCATACACACACACATAGAGATACATACACACATACACATACATGCATACATATGCATACATAATGCATATGCATATGCATACATACATATTTACATGCATACATACACATACATAATGCATAGACACACATATGCATACATAATGCATACACACACATGCATACATAATGCATACACACACATACACACACCTATGCATACATACATGCATACACATACACACACAGACACATAGACACACATAGACACATACACACACATAAACACATACACACTCATAGACGCGTAGCGACATACACATAGACACACACATACACACACACATATACACAAACACATACACACATAGACACATACACACATAGACACATACACACATAATGATGCATACACACACATACACATGCATACGCCTACATATGCATACATACATGCATACACATACACACATAGACACATACACACACAATGACACATAGATTCACATAAACACATACACACTCGTAGATACACACACATACACATAGACACACACACATACACACACACATACACACACATACACACACACATACACACATATACACACACACATACACACAGACACATGCATACACACACATACAGACACATCTACACACACATACACACATACACACATATATATGCATACACACATAGAGAGACATACACACATATACACATACATGTATACATATGCATACATAATGCATATGCATATGCATACAATGTAAATACATACTTACATGCATACATAATCCACATGCATAGATACATACACACACATAGACACATACACACATAGACACATACACACACATAAACACATACATACTCATAGACACACACACATACACATAGACACACACACATACACACACATACACACATAGACACATACACACATAATGATGCATACACACACATACACATGCATACACACA
Organism: Ceratopteris richardii; assembly: GCA_020310875.1. NCBI lineage: Eukaryota > Viridiplantae > Streptophyta > Polypodiopsida > Polypodiales > Pteridaceae > Ceratopteris > Ceratopteris richardii. Next base: position 48,577 of record MU260399.1, read on the forward strand.
TACAAACACATATACACACACGTATTTGCATACACACACATAGAGAGACATACACACACATACACATACATGCATACATATGCATATGCATATGCATACATACATACTTACATGCATACATAATGCACATGCTTACATACACATACATGCATACATATGCATACATAATGCATATGCATATGCATACATAATGCATATGCATACATACATACTTACATGCATACATAATGCACATGCTTACATACACATACATAATGCATACACACACATATGCATACATAATGCATACACACACATATGCATACATAATGCATATGCATATGCATACATACATACTTACATGCATACATAATGCACATGCTTACATACACATACATAATGCATACACACACATATGCATACATAATGCATACACACACATACACACATGCATACATACATGCATACACATACACACATAGACACATACACACATAGACACATACACACACATAAACACATACAGACTCATAGACGCATAGTGACACATACACATAGACACATACACATACACACACATATACACACACAAACAAACATGCATAGACACATACACACATAATGATGCATACACACACATACACATGAATACACACACATATGCATACATACATGCATACACATACACATAGACACATACACACACATAGATACATACATACACATAAACACATACACACTCATAGACACATAAACACACACACACACATATACACACACATAGACACATACACACATAATGATGCATACACACACATACACTTGCATACACACACATATGCATACATACATGCATACACATACACACATAGACACATACACACACATAGATACATACATACACATAAACACATACACACTCATAGACACACACACATATACATAGACACACACACACATATACACACACAAACACACATAATGATGCATACACACAAACACACATATATGCATACACACATATATGCATATACACACACATAAACACATACACACTCATAGATGCACACACATACACATAGACACAGACACATACACACACATATACACACACACATACACACATAGACACATACACACATAATGATGCATACACACACATACACATGCATACACATACACACACATACATACAGGCACATACATACACACACATGCATACATACACATACTTAATGCATACGCACATACATATGTAGACGTATATATATTGATTTCTAACCATTTTGTTTTATATGTTAGGTATTATGGATCCCAGTAGAGAGAGAAAGGCGAAACTCACTCTCATAAAAATTCTTATGAGAGCAAGAGTTATGTCTGATACTCTAGGGGCCATCATGCGTGATTACGCAGAGATGTATGATGAGGAGCTGGACTATACGATCCAGATGCTTACCCAGCAATCAGACGAGGGCTCTTCTATGGCTCCACATGCAAGAAGAGAGCTATCTGCTCATAGGTATGTTTTTTTTTCATAAACTTTTTTAATGATATTATAACACATATTTTTATTTATTTTTATCTATCTATTTTAATGCACTGCTTTTATGTATATATATGTGGATATGAGTATGTGTGTTTATGCATGTATGTATGTATATGAGAGAGAGAGAGAGAAAAGAGTGAGACTAGAGGTATAAATACACACATACACACACATATATACAACATACATGCACATTTACACACATATACACATACATGCACATTTATACATACACACACATACATGCACATTTTTACACACACATACACATGCATGCAGTTACACACATATAATGAATACACAGACACATAAACATACTCACATACATGTACACATACTCACATACTCACATACTCATACACATGCATAATCATATGTACACACACATAGACTCATATAATCATATTTGCATGCATATATACATATACACATGCATATACACACACACACAACACATGCATATGCACATATAGATACACATACATACACAACACATGCATACGCATAAATAAATAAATAAATAAATAAATAAATCCTATTTCAAAAATCCTAAATTGAAAACACTAATTTCGATATTAGGATTTTGAAACCCCTAATTTAAAAACTCTAATTCAACCTTTTAGCCATATGTTTGAAGTATATGTACACATTGCATCTATTCCTCTGACGTCCTACTAGAGAGATGTCTCTCCTCCCAACCTTATGCCTATATATATAGCTACTTGAATCAACAAGGATCATAATATATATAAAGATATATACACATCATGTAGATAGGATACATAAATATAAAATGGAGTAGATATATTATGCATCACATACATGCCTAAATGCACACATAAATATATATATACATGCATACATATTTACATGTACACATTTACACATAGACATATATACATATATACATGTACACATCACATATACATGCCTACATGCACACATAAACATATATACATGCATACATATTTACATGTACATATTTACACATAGACACATATACATATATACATGTACACAATTATAAACACTTGCATATATTACATGAATATTTTACATAAATGCATATGCATATATACACATATGCATATTTAACACATGTATAAATATATCACACACATGCAAACACATACATATCCATGAAATACATATATATGCATACTAAGATATGTATACATATAATACACATGAATACACACACATATGCATACATATATGATAAAACATTGCTCCTCGAAGACAAAGCTATATATAAAATAATTAGGCATACGCCCGAGCTTCATGTTCTAACTTAGAAGAACATGATTTCATCTCTCTAGTAGGATTCATCATTATTCAAGTTAATAAAAAAATCTATTATCTGATATCCATTCAGAAGCTTCAAGTTATTGATCGATAACTAGAGTAGAATTTACTATCTAATCTGCTCATATGTTTTCATTATTGCCATCATTTTGGGAAGACATCAATATAGTCTCATCTTCATTATCCTTATTGATTTCATTTATTTCTTCTATTGTTAAATCTATGTTCTCATGAATCACATCATCTATTGATGGATTAATATCTATTTCTGGTAATTCCTCTTCCTCATCAGTAGAATCAGCATGTAGAGAATTATCCTCTTCATCAAGAAGATTAGTATCATTACCTAGTGAATTGTGCACAGATGACATTAGTTGTAGTCATATGTCCAAGTTGAAGTAGTTGAGTGCAAAAGACTCATACACAATACTTTCTCAAGAACAACACAGATGTCATTAGTTGTGGTTATATGGCAAAATTCAAGTAGTTTAGTGCAAAAATCTTGTGGTTAATCCAATATAGCTCATACTTTCTCGAGCTCAATAGAGATGCCATTAGTTGTGGTTATATGGCCAATATAAAGAAGAGTGCAAAAAAAAAACCATAGTTATGCTATTTTGGATAGAACCTTTCATATTATGGTTAGACACAAGTGATATCAACGACCCTAATTCTGTTGTACACAAATATGAACAAATTAAATGCCTTAGCATTTTTTGTAAAGTGATACACAAATTGTCCCAACACAAAGGTAGGATGAACACATTGTAATGTCATTACCACACATGACACATGGTGATTGAAACATCATCATGAAGAATCTTAATCTCATGATATCTGACTCAAGATTGATTAAAATATTGAACACCCTAGAGTTGATCTATAATGCCATCCATCCTCAATAATGGATACTTATTCTTGATGCTCATATTATTGAGACTCTTGTACTTAACATACGAATGTATACCCATCACCTTTTTGTTGAGAAGAAAAGAAACACCGCATGGAGACTTGCTTGGCTCAATACATCCATTTTGGCTAATTTGTGTACGTATCTCATTTTTATCCCTTTATCTAAACTTGTAGGAAGATTTTTCACAACTACCAACCAAGCTCTATCTTGTGATCTAACAAGGTCAAATGAGATGGTGGAATTTCATCTAGGTAAGTTGTGCAAATACATCCATAAACACTTGTAATATTGGATGCAAAACGTCCTTGAAATCTATATCAAATGCAACCATATCACTCATTTCAAGCAAACCATGCATACTTAAAGGCTTAAAGACATAGAATGACATGAAAAAGACATATAAAAAATTAAATGCTAAATGTAACAAAAATATATTGAGCCCTCAAAGTCAAAATAAAACTCAACTCATTACATATAATTAGTTATAAAATAGATGAATCAATAAACATAAAGGATACATAGACCTCAATCATATTGAGTCTTCCATTAAGAACATAATTGCTCCTATAATACATAATTGATAGATAATTGGTCTATCTTGTGGAAGAATCATGGCCTGCATAAAATAACATCTAGATGCTCAAGGCTTAACATATAGAAGTCCAAGCCCTTTCCATACCACTAGATATGGAGGTCCACCTTTAGTACAAGCTTGACCCATCCCTTGTTTTTTCGATATTTGTGTAATAGACCACTGAGGGATTATCTATATGAATCTTATGGAGCCTAGGATCCTACATTATGTGAGCAAATGAAATAGTTGAAGATGTGGCATTTTGTTGCACCTTTCTTGAGTTAGTCAAGGTCAAAGCCTCCTTTGCCTTTGAGTCACCTTCTTTGATTAGTGAGATACTAATATAGCTCTTCATGAACATATAAATGTTTTCCATTGAACTAAACATACTCCATAGTATCTTTTTCTAGTATTCGAATGGCAATCTACAAAGATAGACCATTTGTAGGTACACATATGGATCCCCTAAATCCCTAGTCCTAGCATATCTTTAAGGTCCTATGAATAAGGATCTAAGGATCTATTCCCCATTTCCCATCTAAGAACCTTCTTATTAGACTCGATCGTGTCATCATGTATAGCGTGATTGCAAAAGATGATCAAAACATTATCCCCCATAGTGGTTTGTAGCTTTATTCTTGACAACCATGAGTATGGACATTCCTTTAGCATGAGGTAGAGGTGCCCAATGCACTAAGAATTGCCAAATCCATAGATATGGAAGAAACAGGTCCACTATAAAAGTATCCTCCATAAATTCCTTTGTATCCCCTTAGAAGGGTTGAAGAAGAAATCAGGGTTGCAAGATGTTCATGGTGATTATAAACTCATGACATGGGTGGTCCTCAATGTTTTGACCTCCTCCATCGCCTCCAGTTCCTCTTGAGGTAGCAAATCCACTAGCAAGGGATCCTTCAATGAAGCTAGGTTTCAAACTCCATGATTTATGTTGTGCATGTCGGTAGGAGTGGAGCTTGGCATATAATCTATTGGTTGAATAAGATTCACTAAAGTTGATGGTTGTGATACAATGGGATTTGGGAACATCTGCATGATGTAGGATAAGATAGAGTGGCAGAGCATACAAAAATGAAGGGTGATATAACTGGAAGAGCTCCTCTTCTCAAACTAAAAAGTAGAAAAATAAGAAATGTGCCTCGAAAAGGACAAGAGACTCTTTCAAAGATCTCAAGTTTCATAAAAGTAGAAGCTTCCAACCTCCTCATACAACTTTTCAATAAAAGTGGAGAATTTTCTAGACTTATTATTTTGAGCTCAAACCCAATGTACTAATAGAACAATCACTTGAAAAGTATTGCTTTGGGTGTAAAAGGAATAAAAAAATCCAGTTCCATAGATTCGTTTTCTTTGTGTGCTTCACGGTTGATTCTATGAGTGTTTTCTACTCATAAGCATGGTCTTTTAGGGATAATTCATCCACTTAGTGGCTAGCCTTACTTTTCTCAAAGTAGGCTTGGTTACCCTTATGGATGGCCTTGGCTCCCTTGCAAGCAGATTTGGTTACCTAACAAAGGCTAGTCCAATCTTGATGGAGGCCAGCTATACTATATGTCACAACATGCTAAATCATTTGGCACCAATGGAGTTGCAAGAATAGCCTCTGAGATTCTAAGTTTCCAAACCACCAACCATAGAATCTAAAAAAGTGGCAATCAAACTATGTACACCATCATCCATGAAAATAATCTTGTGTCTCCTCCAATATGCATGATAAGGCTTTCACAAGGAAGCCCAAGAATCTAGTTGTGGCAATGCAAAGAATGAAGCATGAGGGATCTAGAATACAATGAATAGAACTCACATCAATGAGCTAGCCTGAATGAAGTGGTTGAACCTTGTAAAAGCTTGCAAGACAACCTATTGAGAAGCCCATGGAGGAAAATCCTATCATTGCAGAAGGAAAGATGCATAGCGCTAGATCCGAAGTTGACCTTTAAGTGAGAGAAAACAACTTTGACAAGGATCAAGTCTATTTCATAACTATGTCTAAGATTCATACCTTGAAGAATAGGCCCTATGCATGGTTGTCTCTTAAGTATTGTGATCCTTCAACAATATCTAAAAGAGTAGGGAAGTCATCATCGTTTAGAGAATAGGTAGACCCATATAGTCTTGTATGTCTAGATAGGTGAGAACATTATATATAATAAGCATAAGACTGCAGTAACTTGTGTTTGATCTATTCCACATGGGCACAAGAGAATATTATGCACTTGAGAAGATCCTTATAGAAGGAATGTTTGGTATGGTTGAAAGATAATTCAAAAGATAGTTCTACATGAGATAGGACAAACACCATTGAGAAATAATTTCCCAATTTTTTGTCATCTTTAGAAGGCATGTTGTTCTATGTTACAGGGAGCAAGTCCCATGATGCAATGTTGATTGTTAGTTTTTCATGATGATACATGGTCTTCCACACTCCTATGTATTTATAGGTGTGTAAGATCGAGGTTAACTAATGACATTCTAAAGCATAGGGAGAATTAAAGAAGACAATAAATGTGTAATTATCTTCCAAGGTTCCCTATCATATCTAGGTTATGATGGTGATGGATGCTAATTATAATAGCTAGAAATACAATAAAAAGAAGAAGAAAAAGAAGCCAATCTGATTGCTATCTCATTGTCTTACTCTGCAATTGGAACCAAATTAGGTTTTTAGAAGGGACCCCTCAAGAGTTCCTCTTCTAGCCTACTTGGAGATTGGACCATCTTATTGAATTGGGACACAAGTCAATGTCAAATCTATGTACTTGAGTTAGAACATTTCATATCACTTTCTTTCAAGCTACACAAAGGATGAAGCCTAGAATGCATTATTGAATTGATTACATTTTCTACCTCAATGTGACACACTACTCCGTTCTACTTGATCATGGCAACAAGTATCCACAAGGAAAAGATTCATTTGTGGCCACCCTAAGCGATCAATAGTTTGGTCACCTCGAGCTACTTATATCAAACATTGAAATTGTGCAAGTCCTTGCCTATTGCTTGAAAGCTCATCTCTTCTACAAGACATAAAAATACATTGCAAAGGTTTTCTAAGACTTATTACAATAATTACTCTTTCCCTCTTTTTCCTTCTCATATGTTTCTATTACATTCGACCATGTAGGAGCACTAATAATAGAAAAATAGTGTGCATGTGCATTGTGTACTTATCTCTTATATATATATATATATATATATATATATATATATATATATATATATATATATATATATATATATATATATATATATATATATATATATATATATATATATATATATATATATATAGTCAACATGACACATAAGGGGCCAATAGTTATATAATACTTTGTTTGAATACCATGTACATATTGTTGGGCTTTCATTCTAAGATGAGTTTGAGGTTTAACTCAATCCATCTTGGTATACGCATTTGTTGTACGTGCAAAGATCCAATTTTCACTTGTGAATTCCTCCTATGAGTGGTGGCTAGTTCATAGGCATATACATTCTATCAAGCATGCATTGCCTTTTGATTTAATTTTTATCTTTAGTTTCAATCCCGTGTTAGTAATAATTATGGCTGATTTTCATCACTTTCTAAACGTGATAGTTTCCTATCACTTCACTGTCATGGTATTTGTGCATTATAGGTTTTGTGTATAAGGTTTTGCATAGTTAGACTTCCATTTGAGTTTGATTTTGTATTTCCTAGGATTCATCTTCATGTACGTGTGTATGTATGTATGCATGTATATTTTCACACACACATACATACATGTGCCTACATTCACTTGTTACACCAACCTTAGAACATGTCAGATGAGATACCTTAACATTGACTTATATGCATTTCTTACAAGATGGCACACATACAGGTGTATTTACCAACACGTATGCAGTAATCTACATTAAAACATTCATTAATAGCAACGATTTCAAATGTGCATTCAAATGTATATATGCAGACCTCTAGATTGAAACATTCATTGATGCACACACATACTTGTAGCTCTATAAATGTGCATGTATATATGAATTTGAATGTAGATAAACATGCAGACTGGCATGTAGATTCACATTTAAATTACATATATAGGCATACATGAATCCACATAGTGACATCAATGTTTCTGGCCAAATAGTAATTTGATTTCGACAAATTTTTCATCTCTCGAAGAGAACTAGTGTTGTTTTACCATGACAACTTAGGAGATTGATTATTTACGGAATTACTCACTAAAAGGTCGGTTCAGACAGAACCAGTACTGCGAGAAACATACACTTGTGAAATGCGAGAAAGACAGTTGATAGAGAAGATTTATGAATAAGTATTGAAAGTAAATTAATAACTGGTATAAAACACAAAGATGAAACTTCTCTGATTGAAACTTCAACGTAGTAAAATGTTGTTCTGTATACTATGCAGAAACACTCGCGTACGTGCAAACTTCAGGAGTATGTCGCCACATACTTCCCGTTCATTGAGAAGCCCCATACTCGATACTAGGTCAAACAGAGAAAGACACCAACGACATACAATGTAGCAATCAGGAAAGTTGAACAAATTTAGTTAGGATCAACGCACCTTTAATGAGTAGCAAAGCACATCTCCGTCACTATTTGGCGATGAAAGTTGACAGTAGCCATTACCAGGATAATGAGCGAGCATCGACTGAACAGCATCCGCCGCCAGCAGAACAGCTCCTACGAGAGCAGTTAAGTTGAGAAGTGCGAAACCAAAGAACGTCGACAGACGAGCACTAAGAGCCGTAGGCACTTATCAAGCTCGGATGTTTCCGCATTTCCGCTGCATGTTGCGGTTTTCAGCAAGAACTTTCCTTCCATCCTCGTTTCGAAGCTATTGAGGATCCCGCGGTGTGACCAAGTCACGGATATGTTGCGAATAAATATAATGCCAATCGTACTGCACATTCCACTTCACGAAATCTCAGAATACCCCTCAGACCGCATTTACGTCCTCGCAGGAACATCACATTGGCGTCGACCAAGCACTGGAGACGAGCTTTTCGGAAGTTCTCATGAGCTAGGTTACTCAAAAGTGCGTTTTTTGCGATCCTCGCAATCCGTAAAGGAACGCGTAAATTATTAGGGTTCTCTAATAAAAGTCCTGTACAGTGACTAGAGCTAGAGAAGTAGAGTGAAGCAGGTCGGTTCATGCTCAAAATATCTCACACTACCTTTCCAAACTGCATCGGAAGCTAAGTGCTGCTTCAGGATGTCGCCTGTACTTCGCGGGGGAGCTCTGAATTCTGATAGGAGCCGCAGGAAGCCGTGCCATTGATGGTCCTTCACAACTTCAGAGTAGTACGCGACTCTTTCTGGTTTGCAGCCTGCGTATTCAGTACAATTTCATACGGAAATCGAAGGAGATGGCGCTCTGACCTGACGTTTTAGACTATACAACTATCTGCAGTAGTCGCTCGCCGTATTGGTGTTGCGAGAGTTGCCCGACCAGAGGCCAGAGCGAAGAGAGCGCATTTAGAAATGCTACTCGAAATGGAACGAAGTAAATGCTCGGCGGGCCTGAAGGCTCTTTACCCAACGTCAATCGAACCAAATAAATCCTCGGCGGGCTGATAAATAGAAAATTTTTTGAGTTATTTCGATAGAATTTCTTTTTTAAAAGCAGTTGGGCTGATGCCTAATCTTCTTGATTACCTTGAATTAGTTTTCTCAAAAGGAAGTTCGGTGAAAGCTTAATCTCCCTCGGCTTTAACATATTGAAAGAAAAAGTGTACAAGTGAAGGGCCCAAAACTGTCCTACCATAGGGAGGGGCTAAATCCTGGTCCTTGCCTCAAGAGGCGAAAGACCAACCAACAAGCCTAGTGCACGTGTGAGCCTATCATTTGAGAAGAAGTTTCAAAAAATACTTATTTTTTACATGCAAAATGATCCTTGAAAAACAAAGTGCCCATCAATTGTAGGCCTATGATGACATATTTGGAAATAGAATGATGATTTGTCTAACATAATTTCCTCATGAAAAAGTGATCCCAAAAAATTACTTTTCAATCTTTCCACCTCTATTGTAAAATTGATATTACTTTAGATTTTGTCATCAACAATTCTAGATAATGCAGGCAAAAGCTACTAGGAATACATGTCCATTTCACCTCTAACATGACTAATGAAGATAGTTGGAATAACCTTCATATATGTTTTTTAAATATGATCTCTTTATGTATTAATCTCTTTCTACTTCGATTGGATTATCAATTATAGGGTTCCCTTTGAAGTCCTTTGTCTAATTTTATGTCGGTTTGTAAATTCTAGAAGAGTTTTTACTAGTTATTTGAGCTTGTTTAAGGCATCAAGAAAAATTGTATCCTTTGTAGAATGCATTCTCAACAATAACAAAAGAACGTTATGGAATTTTGCTGTTATTTCATCTAAACATCCTTGATGGGGATTTTACAAAGTTTTTATAGATCAATTGCAACCAAAGTCCTTTAGTGAAATTTTGACAATTAGCCTACCTAGTATTGTTTTTTACATTATAATAGTGACAAGAAAATAAAACCCTCTCCATATGATGCTTGACAAGGAGATAAGGTCTTCTAACTATAATCCATTCCATTTCATTCTTTTCGAATGCCAAAATAATAGGTGTAATCCATTCACTATGCCATTCCCCCATTACTTAATGATTTACCATTTTATATCATCCTCCAAATACATAGATTCCATGATTTGATTGTTGAACTTGAAATGTGTCAAAAGACCCATGTGTTCAATCTAGTTCTCATATTTGTTGATATTCTCTTTGTATCACTTATAACTATGGGAAAGATGTCATTTGGGAACTTTCAAAGCTGAATTTTATCACAACAAATGAGCAACTTTTTTACGAGCTTTTCAACACAATTCATTGTTGCGATCATCGAAAGACATCTTGATGTAAATTTGAGAGTATAAGTTTCAGTAGTCCCATTGGTAGCACAATTGATATAAGTGTTAGCAGCACCATTGGTAGCCACGCTAGCAGCACAATAAGTATAGTAGTCAATACATCAATCGAGAGGCATATCAATGTTTAAGTGAATAAAAATGTGGCCGTATCACTAAAGTATTTGATAAAATGGTTAGTAAATTAGTTGATAAAGTTGATGGTAGTATAGTGGATAGCTATCTCACAAACATGTGGGTAGACATGCCAATAGTGTTAAGAGTTCCATGCTCTCCCCTTTGTCAAAAGCCTCTTTCATTCTCATGTAATCTCATTTATACCATGTGCAATGCGATTCTCCCAAACTCCATATAAAAAGTTCCTTCCTTCACAAGTTGTTGGCAAGAGTGCCCACTCTATCCTCTTGGACTCTCCATGCTCATAGACTACCTTATGTAAGTTTCTCACTTTATTTGTTTTAATCATCATGTTGTTTTAATTCTAGTTTAAGCCTTTATAGTGACTGCTCTTCAAATTCATCTTCTCGTTGATGTCCTTCAACTCCTCCAAATCTTCAACTCCTCCAAGTATGATCAAGTCCTTGTCCTTGTGCTTCTCCAATGTAGGAGATTATCACAAGAGGATCAATATAATAATGCCCAAGAAGTGAGCCAAGCCTTTCTTTATATCATTTAGGTCACCCATAAGAAAGCTAGCAAAAAATCTCATGAAAAGCTTTCTAAAAGCATGCAAAAGTTTTCCTAAAGCATGCAAAAGTCTTTTTGTTCAAGGAGTGTAGTAAAAGTCCTTAGTATATGTTGTATTTAGCTAAGGATTTTGTGAAAATATTTTACATTGTTTTCAACAATTCTTCCTTCAATGTTATAATGGTACAAGGATCAATAATTTGCAAAACTTCCTATGGTTCTTTCTTATCAATTCTTTGATAAAATATCAAAATCTCCTTTGAAAATTTAGTTGTAGAAGTTTTGTAGAGATTAAATCTCTACGACATTCCTCCTACTAAATCTATAATCCTCAATAGGACAATCATTAAATCAGCTTTTAAAGAGAAACTTATGAGAACATTGAATTTTGGAATCATTTTTTTTCAAGTGCATGGGAAGATAAAGTGCCTATGCAAGGTTGTATGATGTAGCCATATCAGTTGCATACTTTGAAAATGCATGATCAAAATTATGGTGCAAAAGGTAAGGTATTTGACATTTGATGACAAGCATGTGTGCTCACTTTCATACATTTCATGTGTGCTCACTTTCATACATTTCATTTACTATTAATAGCTTTTGATAATTTTTGAAGTAGCTTGTTGCACTATGACCGCTATCATGAAAAACATCAAACATTAGTTTAAAAAACATGCTTTACATTTAATCCTCAGTACAATTTCTCTCATCATATCATATCATTGGATCTCTTCATCTTCATCATTGGCATTGGTTCATAATGGATCATCTTCAAAATTTTCTTTTCTGCACAGATACATGTTTTCTATTAGATTTTCATATTTGGTTCGATTTGTTTAATAATATCATCAATCATTTGTTTTTCCTTTTCTTCAAGTTTTTGTTCATTATTTTTATTCTCATCCTCATCAGTTTCTTGTTTGATATTCTCATATTCACTTTGACTTTTCTCTTGATTCTTTATATCATGGCTCAATTGAGCTTTCAAATTTTTAACCTTTTCTTGATCAAATAATTTATCATTTTCTAGAAACTTTGGATCACATATTACATAGTATTCATCATGTTTCTTTTTTAATTGTATTGATTTTTGATATTCTTGGTCATCCTCTTCCAATCTTTCTTGTAAACTCTATTCAACTTTGTGGTTTTTCTATTTTATTTGTTCATTTTTCTTTTCATAAGAAATTTTAACTTGATAATCAATTCGTCTCTTAGTCTCTTTTTTAGAAGATTCCTCATCATCATATTTCTTTGGTCTCCATTTTCTAAATCTTTTCAATGTTCTTGGCTTAGAATTTGTTTAATCAAAATATTCCTTCGTCCTAACTCTACCTAAATTCAAGAGTAGGGGAGAATGATCATGGTAATTGCAAAGTTTTCTTGCTACTTCACTGACCAATTTAAGTCTACAAGCGTTCTCATATCCAATACAATCCCAAAACATCTATCCGAATTGATCAACTAGAAATATCTTATAGGTCGATCTAATCCTCTATGTTAGCCATGGAGGTGGATCTATTATGTTTTTAATCAAGAACTTCAATAGAAATATTTTGGAGTTATACTTGATATTCATGTTCATAGTTAAATGACTAAATTTTCTTTACTTGGTTGCACAAAGTTTCAAAATTGTTTTTCCAACTTGATGCTTGAAGATCAATTACCTTTTTCAACATATTCCACATTGTATGATTATTTTCAAAATAATTCACCTATTCTTTGAGTAAGAGACAAGAATTTTTGAAATTTTGATTGAATGAATGCAATTTTTCGACTCTCTAATTTTGTAAATCGCTCATCATATTCTAAAAACTTCTTTTCAACCCACATTTCCACAATAGATCTATATCTTTTGTGGTGTGTTTTACAAAGCCCTTTTTAGCCATTGTTCACTCATGTAATGAATGCAAAAATAAAATATGAGTACCTCGAATTGGCTTGAAATGGTGGCACTTGATTCACCAAATTGGGATTCAAATGTCAAAACAGACGTATTTCACATTGAGCTCAAATGTTGTGAAGGCACTCAGTTTGGCAGATCAGTTCCAACTGTTGATGTTCCAATTGATGGCACATGTAGGTTGCTTTAAGCGAGCTCAACTAATGGAATGGAAATGCAAAGAGATAGATAAACGCACAAAGATTGATTAGTCACTTACAAAATTTATCATTATATTAGATTCTCAAGTGCTTTGAAACATAAATCTTCACTTATTCTTATCATTAAAAAAAAACATCATATCATTCATGGTATTTGTCATTGAGAAACATATCAGCAAGCAACAAAGAATCCATAATATCACTCATTATTGAATTGATAAAAAACACATGTAAAATTTATAATGAAGGATGTAGTATTACTTAACATAACTCATAACATAGAAAAACTTCCAAAAGATATTGAAAAAAATGTCGTGAAGGTGCTTAGTTGGGTGGATCATTTTAATTATTGGTGCTCCAATGACGGTGCATAGAAGGTGCTTCAAGAAAGCTTAGGTGATAGAATGGAAACTCAAAGAGAATAAAAACTCAAGAAAATTGATTAAATCACTCAAAAAACCTTATCAGATTCTCAGGTGGTTTGGAAAAATAAATCTTCACTTATTCTTATTATAAAAAAAAACATCATATCACTCATGGTATTTTCATTGATAAACATATCAACAAAAAACAAGAATACATAATATCACTCACCATAAATTTGATCACTATCACACATGATGGACATAATATTACTTCACATGATGGGCGTAATGAAGGACATAATATTACTTCACATAACTCATAAGATAAATAGACATTCCAAAAGAGATTGGTGAAAATTCGGAAGAGCAAAGAACTATTGTATAGATAGTAAGATTTTAGATAAATTCTTATATAAGATTACATGGAAGATAGCAAATAATCGAATAATCTTCATCATAGATCATAGATCTCCTCAGTATTTCCTTTGAATCTCCATCAATACTTTGAAATCTCCACAACTAGCTTCAAAGGTAGAACACACTTTTTCTAAGTCAAGAAGACTTCCTCCAAGTGTAAACGCACCTCCTCCTAGTAGAGAAGATTCCTCTTCAAAGCCATCTTATCCTCCATGTCCTTCAACTCCTCCAAATCTTCGATGGAGATAAACTTCAATGATGATCTTCCTCAAGGTGAGATCCTCTGAGTGACTCTTCAATGATCCTTGAATGATGAATAAACAATGAGTGTAGGCCTCTTTATATAAATTATCAGCTACCCATAGCCATTAACCATGAAAATCAGTAATAAAGAAAAAGCATCGGATTGCGATCACTAAAAAAAAATCCCTCGTGAAACTACCATCATCATATAAGTTTTTGTTTTGGAAGTTTTTATGTTATGTGTATTTTTGTTTGCATTTCTTTTAATTTTTCAATTTATTATTATAAGTTTTCCTTACTTTTGCTTTAGAATCAAATGATTTCATATTATTATAGAAATAAGCATAGATTCACATGGACAAAGATAATATATGGAGTTCATATATAGAATATGCACCCATATTCTCGGTGTACAATCCATTATAAAGTTACATGGATCACATCATGTAAGTATTTTTTATGGGTGAAGATATGAATTTGTAGAAGGAAACTCATGCTTTTCTCACTCTTCTCAACCATGTACCAAGCTTTTGAATGTTAATTTCTTTTGTTGTCATGATGATTTTAAATTCAAAATATACCTGTAAACGGATTTGGCTTCAAGGTATTGTAGAGATGTAAATATCTACAAAATTGCCCCCTACTAATTTGCACATTGTCCTCGATAGGCCAATATTTAACTCACCTTTTTGCTTTAGAAGTAGAGTCATATTTCATGGGAACATTGAATTTCAAGATCAATTGTTAAGTGCTTGGAAGATAAGTAATGTGCCTATGCAAGGCCATATGATGTAGCCCTATTAATTGCATACTTTGAAAATGTGTTATAAAAATATGGTGCAAAAGACAAGGTATTTGGCATTTGTTGATGAAGTATGTGTGCTCAGTGTCATACATTTCATGTGTATATACATAAGTCCTTTGCATCACTCATAGTGCATAGGTAAAGCTCAAAACATGCCTTGATGCAAGGTCATGTAGTGAGACCCTATTATGCATACTTTATGTGCATTTTTCAAACAATCATGGTGCATATGAAGGTAACTATTTTTTATATCAGATAAGGTAAGATAAAATTTGAAATTGTTTATCATATCAGATATATTCATTTTTTTGCATCAGGGTATTTAGTGAGTGGCCATGGCTAAAAGTAGCAATCTATTTTGTATGTTGGCTACTGAGGATAAGTTGGACGGTACCAATTACCCATTGTGGGCTTATATGATGTGTCATTTAGTGGTTCTAGAAGGATTGTGGAATATTGTGTAGGGTGTTAAAAAATTTCCTATTTCACCTGCAAATATAGTTTTTGAAGGTGATGCATATGGCATTGAAGATGGGGATATTCTTCATGTTCTTGTTTGTGTTGTGGTTTTTGCTGCAACTACTGCAGAGCAAATTTGTTGCGATGGTAGAGATGCTCAGGTACATGCATTGATAGCCTTGTCTGTCAAACATGCCATTATTCCTCACATTATCTCTTGCAAAATAGCTAAGGATGCTTGGGATACACTTACCACTTTATACTAGGCAAGGAATGAGGCTCATGTTGCTTACCTATGAAAACAGTTGGAGAGTGAGCACATAGATGAAGGTGATTCCATGGACATTTTTTTGACAAAGATCAAACAATTGAAAGAAAAGTTGACTTCTATTGATGAAGTCTTGCCTAAAAGTTCTCTTGTGCAAACTACTCGGGATGGTCTTCTCGATTCATATTAGAGTATTGCTTCTACTCTTCGTTTCATGATGAAAGGCAATCTAAATGCCTTAACATTTGAAGAGTTAAGTCTCTATTCTATTGTAGGAAGATCATTCTAAGCAGAACAAGTCCATTATGTGTGTTCAAGATCAAGCTTTCTTGGCTAGTGAGAAGGGCAAAGGTAAATGGAGCTCTTCTACTAGTAAGTAGAAATCTGCAAATTCTGCCCAATCAAAGAAGGAAGACAGAGACGAGAAGAAAAAAAAGGAAAAAATTATCTTGCAAATACTGTAAAGGAATGATCATGTCATCAAGAGCTTTTGAAAACTGGCTATGAAAGAGGCAAGGAAGAAAGAGGATGAAATGGTTGTTGTAGAGGCCTCTACACCCAAAATCGAGTATGCTAATATTGTGTAAAATCAAGAATGGGTGTTTACCACTATTTGCAGTTATGACCCAGCTTCTCACGAATGGTGTATGTCTGCAGTAGAATCAGATGTTTGGTACTCTGATAGTGGGAGGACCAAACATATTACCTCGTAGCACAGCTTCTTCACTTAACTCGAGCCTGCCCCTATAGGGAACACTGTCACATGTGCCAACAATTCCTCTTATCCTGTTATGGGAGTTGGTAAGGTCATTTTGACTACTACTGATGGTAGTTCTTTTACATTGTCAGATGCTTTATTTGTGCTAGAGATCAAGAAGAATCTTTTATTAGTTTCAACTTTAGCCAAGATTGACTTGGTTGTGAAATTTGTTGATGACAGATGTACAATTCATGATATATCAAATGGCGATTTCATTATTACTTCTGGCATTTTATGTCGTGGTCTATATAAGCTCATAGACTATGAAAAATCTATGAATGATTTAGCATGTGCAATACATGATTCTTAGGCTATGTGAGATGCAAAGCTTTGGCATGCATGCTTTGGCCATCCGAATTTTGCAGTTTACTATGCCTGTAGAAATCTGAAATGGTGTCCTCTCTGCTCAAACTTGAGGCACCATGTAAACATGTTTGTGAAGGCTATATTTTGGGTAAAATGCAGCATCCCTCATTTTCAAAAGATGGTTTAGTTTGAGCTATTCAGAAATTATAGCTTGTTCATAGTGATGTCTGTGGTCCTATGCAGATAAGGCAACTTTTATAGCAATTGTTCAGTGTGTGTGGCTCAGACACCTTATGGCTGATTTGGGTGTTGGTTAGTCTTCTACCACCACCATCTTCATTGACAGTCAGAGCGCATTGGCAGTTGCGAGGAACCTTGTGTTCCATGCTCACACTAAGCACATTGAGGTGCATTATCATTATGTCAGGGAGAGGTTCTCTGCTGGGAAGATCTATGTGCCCACACACGAGAGCATTGCAGACCTTTTCACGAAGGCTCTGCCTAGGGAGAAGTTTGAAGCTTTCTATAAAGCTTTGGGATTACTTCCTTTTGTGGAGTGATTTCCACATAGTTTGGCACTTCCTTATACATGAGTCCCAGCTCCTTGTTCACTACATCACTCCCAGGGGGGATTTGTTGATATATTTAGGTAGTGATGTGTGTGAACACACTAGGACTGTCGGGGCACTTTTTCCCTCTTTAGGAGGTTTTTTTTCCCCCGGCTTGTATATATGCCAATTTCCCTAATGGGATACTTATCTTTGTACATTCTAGTGGTAATACATTTAATATTGTGAGTTGAACCCCAAGCTTCTTCTTCTTCCTTGTGCTGATTGCGTGCTTCCACAAACATCTAACTCCAACACACATGCATGCTTTTCAATGGACTCAAGTGTAGGCAAACCAATAACCATGTCCTTCTTTTGCAAGTAAAGCAAATTATTGAAGTTCAAATGACCAAAATGAGCATGCCAAAGCTCCATTTCAGCCATGGAAGAAGTATGAGCAACCAAGGCATTCGAGACAACCCTCTTGTATGTATCCATGAGATAAAAACCATTACATAATGTATTGAACATCACGATAATATTGCCATTGCTGAAATCATGAACCATACACTTATCATCAACAAAGAGTACATGAAGTCCAGCTTTGGCAATCAACAAAACTGAAATTAAGTTCTTCTTGATACCGGGCACATACAATGCATTTTTCAAGAGAATCACACCTCTATTTGCAGTCGTAAGCTCAAAACATTTCTCCTACTCCAATGATAGCATAAGGGGCATTTTTTACATGCACCACATGTCCTCCTTTGGGTGCATCTTTCAAAGAAGCAAAAAATCTTTTGCATGATGTTATCTGCTTTGAAGCACCACTATCAAAGAACCAATCCGAATCAGCCTCACTCACAACCATACATTTAGAATGCAAAGAAGCATCATAATGACATGTAACAACACATGCCCAAAAATCTTGAGCCATGTTAGCTTCATCATTCTTTACATTTGCTAGATTTTTAGCAATAGACATGCCTGATTCCTTCTTCTTTTCATTGCATTTAGCAAGCTTTCTACACTCATCAATAGTATCACCAGCCGTTCGGCAATATTTGCATCTCTTCTTCTTTTGCAAATCACCATCATTAGAGGAATGAGTGGAAGAGGAAGGTTGAGGCTTTGGTTTTGATGAACGCAAAGTTGAACCATACTTTCTTTTCTCCTTTTATGAGATAGCATGTGCTTGTGTTCCCTCAATCAAACCACTCCTATTCATTCTAGATTGCTCTTCTTACAAAAGAAGAGACAAAACCTCATCAAATGCATACATATTGGGATTTCCTTTTGCAACCAAATGGAGTGTAGTAGCAAAGCTTTGAAAAGATTCTGGTAATCCTTTCGACAATGTAGAAATGAGTCATGCATCCAAATGATCTCATCTATGTTTGCCAATTGCTATTTCAAGTCCTTGATGCATGTCACATACACATCCATCGACTCATTTTCAGGCATACATACATCCTGAAGTTGCTTCCTCAAGTATGCAACACATACTTCATTACCCACGGCATACAAAGAAGCAAGATTGTCCCATGCCTGTCATGATGAAGAACATGACCGAATGTGTGGAACTATATGATGCTTCACAGAAAGTGCAATCAAAGCATGAGCTTGAGCATCTTTTCCATCCCATCTAAGGTGATCCTGTGTGGGTGGAGAAGAAGAAGCCATTGTACTTGAAGAAGAAGCTCCATCTGTGACAGTAGATTGTGAAGTAGATGCACCTGCGGGTCTTTGATCTACATCTGCTGTTGATGTATGAAAGGCCTATGTGGTTTTCTTCTAAAGCTTTGACCTTCAAATATATGTCCAATTAGTGATTGTTTCTCCAACATCTGCCACTATGTTCCAGAGTTGTTTAGCAACAAGAACATGCTTGATCATGTAAGAACACATCAGATTGTTGGTCCCATCAAGCTTATCTTCAGCTTGAAGCATGTCAAACAGGTCATTGTTGCCCACCATTTCACTAAGGAACAGGAAATTGACAAAAACTTTACTTCAACGAAAGTTAAAATGAGTGCTTAAATTTCATCTCACAAACCTTCACTCGGATGGAATTTTTGATTGCACGAATGGTTTTGAAATGGGGGTAAAACATTAGGGCACCTGCTGGAAATATCTCTTGGCTGCTGAAATTCATTATTCTATGCTCGGAAGTCAATTTGCACTGTTAAAAGTGCACGCACGCCACGACGTGAAAAACTGAAACTTGAGAAGGAGTTGAACCTGCTCTGGTACTACTATTGGGTGTGTGTAGAAGTGCGAGAGACACACAAGAAGCACACACAAGGAGCACAAACGTAGCAAGACACATAGAAGATGATGGCTAGAATAGCTCTCTCTATTGATGATGAACTAAACTGAAGTAAGAGCTGAATAATATCCCTAAGTACAAAGTACCACCACATATGAGAGTATCAAGTATGTGGTAGCATGGGGAAAAAGCCTCTAGCAAGCACTAGAGTAAAAGGGAAAAGGTTCACATCAAAGTTACTCGAGGAACACATAAGTGTAACACTCCATGAGTGACATGTTCTTCCTTGCATTAACTCCATGATGTTGAGGTGTATATGGCATTGTACACTGAGTTTTTATCCCATGTTCAACCAAAAATGCATTAAAATCATAAGACATATATTCCCTCCCCCTAATCAGAACGGAGGGTGCCCATTTCACATGTTGACAGATTTTTAGCCAAAAGCAAAAACTATTTAAAGCACATAAACACTTCGCACTATGCTTTCAGCGAATACACCCATGCATGCCTAGAAAAATCATCAATAAAATTCACAAAGTAAAGGTAGTTCCCAAAGGAGGGCGTTTGCATAGGACCACACACATCACTATGAACAAGCTACAATTTTTGAGTAGCTTGAACTGAACCATCTTTTGGGAATGAGGAACACTGCATTTTGGCCAAAATACAGCCTTCACAAACATGTTTACTAGGTGCCTCAAATTTGGGGAGAGAGGACAGCATTTCAGATTTTTGCAAGCATAGCAAGCTAGCTAAATGCAGATGACCAAAGCACGCATGCCAAAGCTTTGTAGCTGACATAGCCTGAGAATCATGTATTGCACATGCCAAATCATTTAGAGAGTTTTTATAGCCTATGAGCTTATACAACCCATGACATAAAATGCGAGAAGCAATGATGACATCACCATTTGATAGATCATGAACTGTACATCTGTCATCAACAAATTTCACAACCAAGCCAATCTTGGCTAATGCTGAAACTGATAACAACTCTTTCTTGATCCTTGGCACAAATAAAGCATCTGATAATGTAAAAGAACTACCATCAGGAGTAGTCAAAATGATCTTACCAACTCCCATGACATGATAAGAGGAGTTGTTGGCACATGAGACAATATTCCCTTTGGGGACAGGGTCAAGTAAAGTGAAGAAACTCCGCTGCGAGGTAATATGTTTGGTTGCACCATATCAAAGTACCAAACATCTAAGTCGAATGCATACATACACTATTCATGAAAAGATGGGTCATAAATGCAATTAATCGTAAATGCCCATTCTTCATTTTGCACAAGATTAGCAGAATCTATTTTGGGTGTAGAGCCCCCTGCACGAACCATTCTAGCCTCTTTCTTCTTTGCCTCTTTTGCACCCAATTTTGGACAACTCTTTATGACATGATCATTTCCTTTATTTGCAAAAAAAAATTTTGCTTTTTTGTTTTCTTCTTGTCTTTTTCATCTTTCTTTGTTGTGCAGAATTAGTAGATTTCCACATATTAGTAGATGAGCTCCATTTACCATTGCCCTTCTGACTAGCCAAGAAAGCCTGATCTACAACACGCATAATGGAACTGTTCTACCTAGACTGATCTTCTTGCAAGAGAACAAACACTAACTCCTCAAATGTTAAGTAATTTTGATTACCTTTCATCATCATGAAGAGCAGAAGAAAAAATCTAATATGAATTTGGAACACAACTCAAAACAGTCTGCACTGGTGAACTATCAGGCAAGACTTCATCAGCAGAAATCAACTACTCCTTCAAATCTTTGATCTTTGCAAAAAACTGTCCATGGAATCTCCTTCATTCATGTGCTCACTCTCCAACTATTTTTGGAGGTAAGAAACACGAGCCTCATTCATTGCTTGTCCTTGTGCTTCTCCAATGTAGGAGATTATCACAAGAGGAACAATATAATAATGCCCACGAAGTGAGCCAAGCCTTTCTTTATATCATTTAGGTCACCCATAAGAAAGCTAGCAAAAAATCTCATGAAAAGCTTTCTAAAAGCATGCAAAAGTTTTCCTAAAGCATGCAAAAGTCTTTTTGTTCAAGGAGTGTAGTAAAAGTCCTTAGTATATGTTTTATTTAGCTAAGGATTTTGTGAAAATATTTTACATTGTTTTCAACAATTCTTCCTTCAATGTTATAATGGTACAAGGATCAATAATTTGCAAAACTTCCTATGATTCTTTCTTATCAATTATTTAATAAAATATTAAATCTCCTTTGAAAATTTAGTTGTAAAAGTTTTGTAGAGATGAAATCTCTACGACATTCCTCCTACTAAATCTATAATCCTCAATAGGACAATCCTTAAATCAGCTTTTAAAGAGAAACTTATGGGAACATTGAATTTTTGAATCATTTTTTTTCAAGTGCATGGGAAGATAAAGTACCTATGCAAGGTTGTATGATGTAGCCATATCAATTGCATACTTTGAAAATGCATGATGGAAATTATGGTGCAAAAGGTAAGGTATTTGACATTTGATGACAAGCATGTGTGCTCACTTTCATACATTTCATGTGTGCTCACTTTCATACATTTCATGTGCATTTACTATTAATAGCTTTTGATAATTTTTGAAGTAGCTTGTTGCACTATGACCGCTTTCATGAAGAACATCGAAGATTAGTTTCAAAAACATGCTTTACATTTAATCCTCAGTACAATTTCTCTCATCATATCATATCATTGGATCTCTTCATCTTCATCATTGGCATTGGTTCATAATGGATCATCTTCAAAATTTTCTTTTCTGCACAAATACATGTTTTCTATTAGATTTTCATATTTTGTTCAATCTGTTTAATATGATGAGCGATTTACAGAATTAGAGAGTCGAAAAATTGCATTCATTCAATCAAAATTTCAAAAATTCTTGTCTCTTACTCAAAGAATAGGTGAATTGTTTTAAAAATAATCATACAATGTGGAATATGTTGAAAAGGTAATTGATCTTCAAGCATCAAGTTGGAAAAACAATTTTGAAACTTTGTGCAATCAAGTAAAGGAAATTCAGTCATTTAACTATGAACATGAATATCAAGTATAACTCCAAAATATTTCTATTGAAGTTCTTGATTAAACACATAGAAGATCCACCTCCATGGCTAACATAGAAGATTAGATCGACCTATAAGATGTTTCTAGTTGATCATTTTGGATAGATGTTTTGGGATTGTATTGGATATGAGAACGCTTGTAGACTTAAATTGCTCAGTGAAGTAGAAAGAAAACTTTGCAATTACCATGATCATTCTCCCCTACTCTTGAATTTAGGTAGAGTTGGGACGAAGGAATATTTTGATCAAACAAATTCTAAGCCAAGAACATTGAAAAGATTTAGAAAACAATGCAGACCAAAGAAATATGATGATAAGGAATCTTCTAAAAAAGAGACTAAGAGACGAATTGATAATCAAGTTAAAATTTCTTATGAAAAGAAAAATGAACAAATAAAATAGAAAAACCACAAAGCTGAATAGATTTTACAAGAAAGATTGGAAGAGGATGACCAAGAATATCAAAAATCAATACAATTAAAAAAGAAACATGATGAATACTATGTAATATGTGATCCAAAGTTTCTAGAAAATGACAAATTATTTGATCAAGAAAAGGTTAAAAATTTGAAAGCTCAATTGAGCCATGATATAAAGAATCAAGAGAAAAGTCAAATTGAATATGAGAATATCAAACAAGAAACTGATGAGGATGAGAATAAAACTAAGGAACAAAAACTTGAAGAAAAGGAAAAACAAATGATTGAACAAAATATGAAAATCTAATAGAAAACATGTATCTGATGAGGATGAGAATAAAACTAAGGAACAAAAACTTGAAGAAACTTATTATTCTAAGTTGATGACCAAACTTCCGAATCAAAAAAGAAAACTACAACCTTAACTTCTTTATTGGTCTAAGCAAGAATTTGTATGATCCAAAAATTGCCATCAAACATTGACAAAAGTTATATATAATATACCTAACCATACATAAGACTCTTTCCATTATTTAATGCATTCACCAAAGAGAACCATGGAATTTAGGTGACCAATCCTATCAATGAAGTGAAAATAATTTGTGCATGGAATTCGACTTAGAAGCACAAAAAGAACGAGAATGTGTATGTAATGTAAAGATTTCAACGAAGATAACTTGACTATGAAGTCAAGGGCTGCAAAAAAGCATGAGTGTTAATAGGGATTTGGCTACAAAGTTGAGATCAGAGATGTAAAATATAATCTCACATTCTTCTATCAAAGTTAAGACACATAAACCTATGAAGTAAAGGAAAGGCATATCCCTTCATCATACACCCATAGTTCAATACATAGTGGAAAGCAAATTTTTCCAAATGACAATGACAATGGTTTAGCAACGAGTTAGCAATGAGGCAACACTTGAAGCCGGGTGTTGTGATAAAGTGATTTATTTTTCAAAACTTTTATGGATTATTGAGTTTAAACTAGTCACGACTCACTACATGGTTCACCATTTGCAATAATATCATAGCCACATCAAATCATGATAGAAGAATATCCTTGGCTTTGAAGGTCAAGGATGAAACTTTTCTCAAATCTGTGATTCGTGAAAGTGCATTACAAGGAGAAAATGGGAAATCCAAAATTTCAGTCTATCTCAAGATAATAAGATCTAGTAAGAAAATCATGCATAAATGAATCTCTACACTTTTTAGCTTTTTATGTCTTCCTCATAATTTCATGTATTGAACATTTTGGACAATATTTTTTATAATTTCTTACCCCTCATAAGGAAAATATATTATTTGGTATTTTTGCATTTAAACAAATGAATGCAAAGCATGCGTTATGAACGTCACAGAATTGCGAAGCTCTGGTGGCAAGGTTGCAGAGTGCAATCATAGTATGAAGAGAGTTTTAAAAAGAGGTTTTAAAATGTTTAATACATAGAGTACTTAAAAAATTAAAATAATTAAATGAGTATTATATTTCTTTGCAATGTTTTTTAATTGCTTTTTTAGGTAATCCATGAATAAGTTCATATCTAACACTCCTTCACTTATCTAGTGCTAAAAAGACATAAAATACTTGATGTAAGATATTGAATCATCATAAATACATATCCAATAATTTCATTGCAAAGAGATGGGGATAGTAGTTTTCACATGGTTATGGAGATTGTGAGTTCTATCCATGATGAAAATTGATGGAGGGTTGACGTTGATGGAATGTCAAAACAAGCTCAAGGTTCTCTCTCTATGTGAACCAGTTTGCTCCAAACTTCAAATATGGCTTAAGTTTGAAGGATAAGGTATGAAGGTTGAACACTCAAGGGTAGAAGGATGCTTAAGGTGCCCTCTAGATGCTCATGTGTGCTTACAACATATAAGAAACTCCAAACATAGCTCATGGATAAACTTAGAGACAAAAATGCATAACAAGATCATCCACAGTAAAAAAAACCCTTGGAAGGTGATTAAAAAACGTGCTTAGAATGTTTAGGATGTCCCAAAGTTCTAAACGTTTTTTGATTTGGAGTAAAAAACGTGTTTATTTTCAACTAGTTGCAATGCAACTATGCTTTAATAAATACAAATACCATGACATGCAAAATGTGGTTTGGAGACCATACTCCACTATATTATTAAAGAACACTCATCTATGTGCATTACATACACATTAAATTCATACATGAATACACACCATACTTCCCAAAAACGGTGTTTCTGGACCCTTGAAATGACACAACTAGTTTTGGGAAACCGCCAAGCCTAGAAACAACGTTTCTAGCCGACTTTTTCGAGATTGTGGTTTTGTGGAAACAACTCGTTTGAAGCCTTATTCCAAGTGTTGTTTGAAGAAAAACTTCACCCAACATTCGACTCTTGGAGGGGGAAGAGGGGGAGGGGAGAGAGAGAGAGAGAAAGAAAGAAAGACTTTTTAACGTC
>MU260399.1:80000-122500 GCA_020310875.1 Ceratopteris richardii
TTTAAGAACCCTTGCGCATTTTATTTCACTTTAAAGAATCCTAAGCTGAGCTTTCATCTTTAAAGAATTCAAGTCAAGACCCCTAAAGGGTGTACGTACAAGTCTAGAGCTCCTCACTTAAGAAAGTATGTGATTTCAAAGTAATCCCATGGGATTCCATGTGAGCCCATGTGATTGCTTTACTTAGAAACCCATGTGAAGAGCCTATCTTTGAAAATCATGTGACTTAAACACATGGCAAGACTAGAACCCTTAGTCTAGAGGTATTTATATGGGTGGAGTTGAAAGGGAGGATATGCACTCTCACTCTCACGAATTTTCACCTTAAAGCTTTATATATTTTGTAAACCCCAAAGTTAAAATGGGCCCTTTTGGAGGATATGTTTAACCAACTTTTGAATACTGAAGATCAGCCATCTCACTATCTCCCAAGAAGTTTTCAACCCCATTAAGTGAATAAATCTATAAAAGACATTCCAAAGAAGGCCTCAAGTGAATTTTTGCACATCCATCTTCAACGAAGCTTGGAGGTTCATGAAGCGTGACATGTGGAGATTGACTCGTGGTGTTTCAACAAGGATTGTGCATATGCTAGCAAAGTTGCAACTCATCCAAAGGTGGCCCAAGACGACCTACAACAAGAAGTAAAGCTTTGGAAAATAGTCAAGGAAGTACTCCATTTGAATTATATCTTTCTCTCCTTTTTGAATTAAGAACAGATATTGCATTGCTTTTTTGTTTCAAAGTATTCATGGAAAGGGGTTCGTTTAATGCTAGTAACATGTTAATTGATGCACCTAGGGAAGATGTAGATTACAGGTTGTGCAAAGGGATTGGAATAATAGAATACACATCAATGCTTAAAGAGAAGGATAAATAAGAAGAATATGAGGTTAATATATATCAAGAGTTAAATGGTTTGAATGTAAAAGTGAATAATATCCAAGCGGAGATGTACATAGTTAGGGAAATCCAAGTCAAGATAGGAATCCTATGCAATTCCATAAATTAGGTGAAATGAAAAATGGAGCAAATCTTAGGTATGCTCTCTCGACTCAACCTCAAAAAATCAATGTACCTTGCGATAAGAACTAAGCAGAAAAGTTTTGTTTGAATGTCATAAAGTCATTAGTGTTGGTCATCCTTGAATCAACCAAACTTATGAATTGTTCAACAAAGAGTTTTATTGGCTAAGTGTACATGAACATTTACAATCTTATGTACTTAAATTACAAAATGTCAAGTAAACGAAGCAAGAAGTTCAAGATGGGAGGCTTGTTATACCCATTGGAAATTCCCAATGGTAAATGGAAAGTATTTCCATGGACTTTATTACAAGTTTGCCTAAAACCTGTACGTGTGTATGTATTATGTTATTCCTATAATCTATTACTCTATGTTTATTCAAAGACATGTTTATTTACTTATGTTACATGTATGTAATATAAATGTTTATATGTGTAGTATGTATATACTATGTATATGCTATGTATGTTTGTACCACGTATGTATGTATGTATGTATGTAGTATGTATATATGTAATATGTATGTATCTAGTATATACATACTACTATGTATAATAAAATATAATCTATGCATGTATGTATGTATGTAATATGTATATGTGTATGTATGTATGTACTACGTATGTACTATGTATGTACATGACAAAGAATTTATAGGAGGATTTTTATACCTTAAACATCTAGAACCTTTTAAAAATTAAAAATAAAAACTTATTTGTATGCAACTTTATCACAAGTTGGGGTTCGCAACTTGAACATGTTGTTAACACGTTAGCAACCCATTGCCTACCACATTGCCATCCCGTTGCTAACCACTATGCCTTGAAGCAAAGGTGGCCTGATAGGCACTCTCACACGACCAAACAATCGATTCACTCAAACAATCGATTCTCTAGACTCTTGAGGACTAAACCCGAGAACTTTTGCACACATAAATATATTTAGAGACCTTGCTAATGCAAGTTATTTTACTCAAAATGGTTACTCGTGCTCGGAGAACCAATGCCTCTAATACAAACAAGTTACAGCCTTCACTGGGCATACACAGATAGACCACTACTCACTTCTAGGACCACTACTCACTTCTAGATCTGGTTCTCTCAAATATGCAGAGTTTCAATACAAGCTTTGAGACAACTTTAGATGAAAAGAATAGCTTTCTAACAAACCAAAGATTATAAGAAATGAGTGAGAAATGATAAGAAAACCTTGCTTAACACTCAGAGCTATCTAGATCATATACACAGAAATCTGTGAGTTAGATATGGCATCACAAAGATGAATGAAATCTCTCAAGCAAGTCAAGAGCTTGTTAAGAAAGGGATCTACTAGCTTATTCAAATGTTCAAAGAACTCACACACATGCGGGATCATCAATTCGAAGCACTCTATGTGTAGGCATAGATTTGAAAAGATTCCCTATACGTTATGAATCACTTTTCCTGAATTATAGGCTTTTATCAAACCTAAATGTGATTGAAGATTTATGTTTGTTATTAGGGGAACTTCAAACTCAAAATTGAGCTTGCTTTCTCATTCTTGATGTCTTGCTTCATGTTATTTGCATCCATCCAATGGTCCATTTATGTATTAAGGTTGAAGCTTGAATTTCAACAAGACATAGTGTCACATAAAGATAGGAAATCACTAATCATTTCTGGAGAGCTCTTTTAAGTTTTAAGTATGTTAGAAACAAAGTTGAGTATGTGCACAACCGAACATCCACACATGGATGGGAAAATAAAAAGGGTCAACTGAATACTTGAAGATATGTTATGAGCTTACGTATCTTCAAACCAAACTCACCCAGAAGACTATCTTCTTTTAGTTGAGTTTGCGTACAATAGTGCTAAGCATCCAACAACTGAATATAGTCCCTTTATGTTAATGTATGGCTTCCAACCAAGAGCCTTGTATGCGGTCATATTTGAAGATGAGAAAGTCCAAGCAGCTAAAGATTTCTTAGAAGACATTAACTCTAAGCTAAAAGTAACTAAAGAAAACCTGAAGAAAGCCCAAGATAGAGCTAAAATCTATAACGACCCTAAGAGGCCGGATTTTTACAAGTTTATTTAAAAGTTCTCATGAGATCTAAATTTTGGAAAATACCATGTCCTAAACTATCTCCAAGATATTATGACCCTCTCGAGATTCTCGAAAAAGTCCGGACTTGGCTTACATGTTAAACCTTCCTCAAGATTGCATACTTCCATTTAGTATTTCATGTTAGTAGTTTTTTAAAAAATGGCTCAACAAGATAATTTTGTATCCCTTTATAAAATAGTCCCACCTATCTCACTTCATAACATCCCTAATGAACCAAAGAAATACTATGCACTCCAAGTAAAAAGATAAGGAATCAATTATATAAACAATGCCTAGTTAAATGAAAGGATGGGATAGAAGAAAACACCATGGAGAATGAGTAAATTCCATTAATAAAAGATTTTCCTCTTTTCCAACGAGAAATCAAAAAACAAGGCAAATCTTTGAGAGTAAGTCCATCATCAACGACACAAAGCTAGACCAATCATGGTGCATAGGGTATAATTATAGGGCTATTTGCATGGATTCTAAGGTTCAAGACCCTTGGATTTCCTAGAAAAAAGCTTGGGAAACCTTTGGAGAATCCTTGGGTTTTTATTCAAGAATCCTTGGGTATTTTATTTCAATTGAAAGGTTTGAACCTTAGGTTTTTATCCTAGGGTGAGAAGCCTTAGAATTTGAGGAATTCAAATCAAGACCCCTTTAGGGTGGACTTATAATCTAGAGCTCCTCACTTAAGAAATCATGAGAATTTCAAGTGATTCCATGTAATTCCATGTGAACCCATGTGATTGCTTGACTTAGAAACCCATGTGAAGAACCCTTCTTTGGAAACCTTGTGACTTGGACACATGGCAAGGCTAGACACCTTACTCTAGGTATTTATATGGATGAAGTTGGAAGGGACTATTGGGTACTCTCACTCTCATAAGGTGGTCATTAACTTCAAGTCTTACATCTTGGAAGGCTCACAAGAGCTAGAGAAAATTGCAACATCTTTTGCACATTTGAAAACCTCAGAGCAAGCCAAACAATGACAATAAGCATGAGGCTTATCACCTGCCACTGAGTTTCAAACCTAAGACCTCAAGTACTAATATTTTGACATATGAATTCCTACGAATAAATATAGTATGAATAGTACCTACGAATGGATTTGAATGCGTACGAATTCATTAGAATGATAGAGCTTGGATGAAGTAGTTGAAGCTTGAAGGGGACTATTGAAACTCAAGCTCAAACTTTAGGAGTACTTTGGAGTAATTTCATTGGCTACAAGTGGAGATCTTTCGTTAAATCTCATTGGCCACAAGTGGCGCACTAATGGACAAGGGATTCCATGGGATTCCTTCACCAAAAAGTTGTTGAAACCCCCCTCATTCATCTCATCTATTTCCAATCACACTTAGGTGTGGTTCTTGATTTTTAGGAAAAGAGCATCTTACTTTTGCACGCACACACACACACACACACACACACACATATATATATATATATATATATATATATATATATATATATATATATATATATATATATATATATATATATATATATATATATATATATATATATGTACATACAAACATACACACACACACACATATATATATATATGAGGCTTATCACTTGCCACTGAGTTTCAAACCTAAGACCTCAAGAACAAATATTTTGACATATGAATTCCTACTAATAATTATAGTACAAATAGTACCTACGAATGGATTTGAATGCGTACAAATTCATTAGAATGATAGAGCTTGGATGAAGCGATTGAAGCTTGAGGGAGGCTGTTGAAACTCAAGCTCAAACTTTAGGAGTACTTTGGAGTAATTTCATTGGCTACAAGTGGAGATCTTTGGTTAAATCTCATTGGCCACAAGTGGAGCACTAATGGACAAGGGATTCCATGAGATTCCTTCACCAAAACGTTGTTGAAACCCCACTCATTCATCTCATCTATTTCCAATCACACTTAGGTGTGGTTCCTGATTTTTAGGAAAAGAGCATCTTTCTTTTGCACTCATATATATATATATATATATATATATATATATATATATATATATATAGATGTATGTATGTATGCATGTATAAATACACACACATGAGTGTGTGTTACTTTGGTTACAAATAGGCCATCTCGCATGTTTTTTTTTTAGCTTGGAGAAGTTTTGTTGAGTGTCCTGAAGTATTAGCAAGCAAGCCCCTTGCTTAAACTAGCCCCTTGATTGCTCTTTTGTTGGTTTTAAGTAGGCATACCTCTGTGTGTGCAAGCAATGTTAGAGCTCTCTACCCCTAGGTTGTCATCATTGTTTCTCCTTCATTAAGAATCCATTTTTTGTAATCTTTGAGTCATTGGCTACTATAAGCTACTTTGTGCTCACCAAATCTCGGGTTCATTCTTTGAGTAATCTCTAAGAAATACGCAAAATAGTGAACTTTGGTGATTCATATATCTCTTTGTGAATGCTTTGTTAGAGCTACCTAGCTCTGACTTATGAAGCATTGTTTCGACTTCCATACTTATCCATTTGTTATGATTTTGGTGTCCTTAGGTAGCCATTAGATTGCATAAAGTTGGTTCAAGTTTGAGAATCATTCTCTGGTTAAGTATTTGAAAGAAACTTACTGGAGTGAAGTCTAGCTACTATGTGACTAGCTCTTGCATGCAATCAACTAGACTTTGTTGTAGACCAAGTCACATGGGGACGCATCCCCGGGCCCTAAGGATGTACGGACGTCGTCCCCAAACACATAGGAGGAGGGACGGGCAGCTGGGATTGCAGTCATCCCATCATCAATGCCCATCACAGCCAATCATCCCTAGGACGAATCTCGGGGACGTTTTTGTGTGACAAAAAAAAAGGGGATGAGTTGCGGACGGACTGTCAAATGCGGGAGTTTTTTTTCCCGCATAATTTTGAGTTTCAAAATGTGAATTGTTTTCTAGACTAGCCGGCACCCAATTTTTGAGGGCTTCTAAAACCTTCTTGAGCCCTCCATACAAGCATAAAAAGCCTTCATTTCCGCTCATCCAACCACAAGTTCGTTTAGAGATTTCATTGCAAGTACCTCTTGTGTGTAAAAGCTTGAGCTATCTTCACCCTTGCATATTCAAGGGCTGCTCTTTATCCTCTCACCCTCTCTTCACCATTCTCATCCTTTCTCCTCTCTTCATAGTGTTCTCTTCCCCTATGGCTTCTTCATCGCAAACAAGTGCATCGAACAACAAGAGGCGGCATCCTACAAACAAATGGACATGGTGGGAAGAGGTGGAGTCTCCCATATCCGTGGGAGAAGGAACTGGTGCAAGGCCATGGAGTTGCAAGTTATGTGGCTACAAAAGAATTAGTGGAGCAAACAAGATGCATGCACACTTACTTCATGAACATGGACATAAAGTAAGTTTTTGTCTACTAATCACTACGGAGAAGAAGCAAGAATTGCTCAATAAACTTGCTATTAGTGATGCCCAAGTTCATGCTCGTCGTGTCTCACAAGCTCCCATTGACTCGGCATCATTTAAGAAGTATCCTATGCCATCCACTTCAAGAGCATCATCTTCATCGGCTCTAGTTTGTGCTCCTACTCCTATTCACACTCCTACTCCTACTTCCTCTTCCACACCATCAAGAATGCCCTATGTATGTCAATCACATCAACAAACACTCCATGAAAATTGGAACCCCATATTGAAGGAGGAGGTGGACACGACGGTGGCACATTTCTTTTACCATGACCACATAGCTTTCAATGCGGCACGATAAATATTGAATCTTGGTTCTATTGTTTTGTTTCAATCTTTATTATTAATTTATTTGGCAAAAATCATAAATGCTAATCCATATGGCATGTACCATTACTTTTGAATGTTATTTGTTTTATGATTTATCCTTCTTCCACAGAGCACCATACTTCAAAGACATGGTAAAGAATATAGGTGAATATGGACCACACTATGTGCCTCCATCCTCGAAGGACTTGCGCACCACTTTATTGGAGAAAGAGAAGAAGCTTACTGAAGCCACATGCAAGAGCATAAAAACATCATGGGAAAGAAATGGAGTTTCGTTACTTGTAGATGGATGGAGTGATATTCAACGACGCTCTATCCATGGAGTGGTGGCTTATTCTCGTGGCAACATGTACTTCATCTCATCACATGATGCATCCGAGACAAGGAAGTCAACATATGTACTTACGGTAGAGTGGGCAAGTGTCATAAAGATTGTGGGGCCATCAAATGTTGTTTGCATTGTCGCAGATGGAGTGCAAGCAAACAGTGTTGCAAGCGCAATTATTGAAAATCTATACCCTCACATCATTGTTTGCTTTTGCATGGCCCATTGTTTAAATAATATTCTCAAAGATATTGGGAATTTGGATTGGATTTTGCCTCCAATTAATGAGGTAAATTCATTGGTTAGTTTCATCAACAACCACACACGTGTGAAGAATGAGTTTAGCAAGAGGTCTACTCTTGCTTTGCTTAAATATTCACACAAGATTTGCATACACTTTCACTATGTTACACCGAGTAGTGAAATGTAGAGGTGTCTTGCGAGGGCTCTTATTGAGCGATCAATTCGCAAGGATGCCAGAGACTTCTACTTCGAGAGGAAAGCACTTTAGAAGATTGGCGGATGATGCAACATGGTGGGAGAACATTTTTGACATTGTGGATATTGTGCATCCACTTGTGCACTTATTGAAAGTTATGGATTCCATGGAGCCATGCATAGGTAAAGTGTATGAAGATATGGATCGCACAATTGAGTCACCCAAAACATTGGTGAAGGACAAAGACAAGTATGAAGAGATTGCAGCTATTTGTGTTAGTAGGTGGAATGCATACTTCTCCCCACTTCATGCAACAGCATACATGTTAGATCTAGAATTCCAAGATAAAAAGCAATATACAGATCCCGAGGTGCCTAATGGATGGAGGATCATATTGGAGAGGCTTATCCCAGATAGTGCAACTAGAAGACTTATTAGAGATAAATTATCCAAATACAGGATGGAGAAAGATGCTTCATATGCATGTGCAAATGCCCAAGAGGATAGATTACCTGTTGGTGCTGCCTGTGGTGGTAGGAATTTGGTTTGGATGGTCCTTATCTTCAACAATTGGCCATTCATATACTTAGTCAAGCTTGCACTACGAGTTGGCTTGAGCAACTATGGAGTGTGCATGGACATGCATCCTCTAAAAAGAGGAACAAACTTGGTGTGCAACGTGCTCGTGATCTTGTGTTTGTCAGTGCTAATTTGAGGATGCTTCGAAGGACTCAATGTGTGGAAGGAGATCCTTTCAAAGAATGGGAGGTAGTGAAGGGGTCAGACCAAGTGGCGAATGAAGAACATGAAGAAGTAGAAGCCACTGATTGTGTTGCAGAAAATGAGACTCCCCACTTGGATTCTCCATAGTCATTACATTCATCATTTATGTTATAGTCTCTACATTTGTCATTTATGTTCTAGTCAGCTTCCATATGTAGTCTTCTTGTCGATCGAGGGTATCTATTATGATCATTGATATAACATCTTTTTGTTCTCATGATGCAACATCTTTTTGGTGTGATTATGATGATGTATCCATAGTATTTGACATGATAAAATACATATGACTTGACACTTGTCACTTTTGACTCTTGAGTAACTCTGAAATTTGAATGTTCAACCATGCACATGCTTCGTACATGTGTACTCTTTATACTTAAAAGAACATCCTCTTTTCATGGTTTTCTTAGTATTGGTCTTTTAATGTGTTAGCAAATTTATTCTTCATGACTTTCATATAATTATTTTGAAAAAATCAGCATTATTTTAGTGTCGTCCCGAGGACGCGTCCTCAGGACACCCTAGGCACCATCCCCATCCCCGTCCCCATCCCTTGGTGACTTTGGTTGCAGAGATTGTTCCTCTTAGCGTATGCATCCATAATGTGTGAAATTTCTTTTCTTGGAAAGCTCCAATAGTCTACTTGAACTTTGCAAAAGCTCACTAGATATCTCTATGCACAAATTCCAAGAGAAAGGCATTTTGGATTGCAGAGATGCGAGAAAGTCTACATGTGGAGGTCACTCGCAATTCATCATTGCATAGGAGTTAAGATACATCCCATCACTAATATCATAGCATCAAGATCATCATTAGGATTCTAAGACTCTAAGGGAAGGAAGAGGAGCTTTTGGAGCTACTAGAGCTAGAAGAAAGTTACATCTCAACATTTCGCAAGTTTAACCATCAAAAGGGAGCTGTTTTTGAAGACCCAACAAGGCTACATCATTTCATTTGAAGTGCTTGGAGACCAAAGGTAAAGCTTCAAGACTTACATAACTCGTATCAATTCCAATATCACTTAGGGAGCATCCCAAAGTAGGAGGAGATCACCACGTCTGAGTTCAACACACAAATGGAGAAGCTTGACAAAAACAACTACCAACCATTTAGATGTCAAGCTTTCTTATGAACAAAGGCTTGTGGGAATTGATAAGTGGATCTGCCCCAAGGCCTAGATTAGGAGATAATCACACCAATCATTAGTTGAGGGGCTTTCGAGAGTGGAATGAAAGGGACAAGCTCCCACAACACATTAGCAATGCAATGATTGGACACATACAAATTTAGATACATCAATGAAGGTATGGGAAACCTTAGAGCAGATTTACTCTACATTCACGAAAGCTAGAAATATACAATTAAATAATGAGCTCAACAACTTAAGGAAGTCACAAAGCAACAATATCAATGATTTATTTTGAAGGTA
This sequence comes from Ceratopteris richardii, assembly GCA_020310875.1. Classification (NCBI taxonomy): domain Eukaryota; kingdom Viridiplantae; phylum Streptophyta; class Polypodiopsida; order Polypodiales; family Pteridaceae; genus Ceratopteris; species Ceratopteris richardii. Next base: position 89,848 of record MU260399.1, read on the forward strand.
AAGGCATTAAAAGATGCATTTGGTTCCATTGGTTGTCATATTGAGAGATGATCACCTCATAGGTTATACCCTTGATGGATTGAAGTATGATGAAAAATGGAAAGTATTCATCATTTCAGTTTATGTAAGAGACGACCTAGATGAGGACAAAGCAAGGGCAGAGGAAGACAAGGAAGAGGCCAAATTCAAGAGCGCATACAAGAGCAAGGAGGCCATTCCTCATCACAAAGAGGAAGGGGAGACATAGAGGTAGAGGAGGATGACAAAACCAATCTAGAGATGGAGGTAATTCATATGGTTGTTACATATGTGGCTAGTATGGACATTAAGCAAGAGATCGTTGTCAAGGACAAAGCAACAATCAAAGATACCACTCATATAAGAGACAAGGTAACTATGCATCTACTTCCTCAAACGATAATAATGAAAGCATGCTAGCTATGATGTAAATTTCAGATCATAGAAACCATGTGGACAATACATGGTACATAGACAATGGTTGCAACAATCATGAGATACAATAAGGACTTCTACAACATGCAACTTCCATCAACAAAGGGGCATGTGGAAACAGGTGATGACACCCCTCACACTATCACACACATAGGTGATGTTATGTTGAATGGATCACAAAAGGCAAAGTGCTTGAAGGATGTGTTGCATGTACCCACTATCACAAAGAACCTTGTATGAGTGGGACAAATGGTGGAGAAGGGCTATCAAGTCAAGTTCAATCAAAGGGCATGTTTTGAAGAGAACCCCAAGGATGGCTACAAGCCTCAAGGTGATTGCAAGAGGAAAGAGAGAAGGAAGGATCTTCATAGTTGAGGTAAAGCCAACCCTAATCGTACAATCTATTTCCCATTTGGAAATCAAAGGATTGCAGAGATCAATCTTTGGCACAAGAGGATGGGGCATATTAATGTCCAAAGCATGAGGGATATGGAGGAAAGGAATTTTATGCACAGATTACCAAGGTTCAACTCACAAAGTTTGAAGCACCCACAAGAATACCTTTCAAGGATCAGAGAAACTATGTGAGCCAACATCCCCTTAACTTGATTCACACAGATGTATGGGGTCCAACAAAAGAAAAATCCACTGGAGGTAACAGGTACTTTCATAGATGATTGTACAAGGATGACATGATTATATTGCATGAAGCATAAGTCCGATGTGTTTTATTTCTTCAAACGATTCAAAGCACTAGTTGGAAGAGAAATCAGAAGGTATATCAAATGTCTTAGATCTGATGGAGGATAAGAGTAATTCTCCCATGAACTTTTTGATTTTTTACACACCAATGGTGTCCAAAGGCAATTTACATGGAGGTATACACCCCAGCAAAATGGGGTTGCAAAAAGAAAAATAGGCATATCAAAAAATATGTTAGACCAATGTTGAAAGAAATGAATATGCAAAATGGGTATTGGGTTGATGGAGTCAATACCACAATTTACATCATGAATAGAGCTCCAACATCGGGTATACACTCATCTACACCTTATGAAGCATTGCAGGAAGAAGGCTTGATGTATCCCACCTCAAAGTATTTGGATGTACATGTTATGTCTTCATACCTAGTGAATTAACAAGCACGTTGGATGCTATAGCAGCAAAATGTGTGTTCATAGGATATGCAAGTGAGTGAAAGGGGTATAGGTGCTACAATACAAAGATTGAAAGGGGTATAGGTGCTACAATAGAAAGACTAAGGAGCTCAAGATCTCAAGGAATGTGAAGTTTGATGAAGTATTACCATGGTATGTACCTTTGGAACATATGTTGGGTGAAGATGAAACTGAAGCTAGAAGCAACCATGAAGAGGAAGATACACAAACATGCATAGAGTTGAGTGGCCCTCGAGATTCAAATATGGATGAAGACTCATCAAGATCAGCATCTTGGAATGGAAATCTCAAAGGTAAAGAGAGGATTTTTGAAGAAGATAAGTCTCACATGTGGATGGACATGGATAATATAGATGAAGAGTATGCATTCAAAAAGGGAGAAACCTCTTCACAAAAGGAATGTTCTTACATTCATATGGAAAACGAAGGGGGAGAGAAAGATTAGAGTTTGCATTATAGTGCTAACAAAGACTCTTCCAATAGAATTTAATCCAAATTATATGGACAAAAAACCAAGGAATTATGAACTAAAATGATGGATATGCGTAGGCATAAGGATAGTTTAGGATTAATATATTGCTTATGATTAATATTTACACTCAAGGTAAGAAAACACCTAGGGTCATATGAAACCAAATCTCTTGTATTGGTTCATTAAGATGGGTTTGAAATCATTTTATGGGACTATGTTCTATTTTCATAGAAATATATGGTTTATTACTCCATGGAGTTCCACACTTGTCTTTTCACATTATTACTCCACCAAGGATATATCATATGGACTTTTGTTACTTGGATTATGTTGATTTTATGTGAGTGATAGTTTGAAAGTTAGGTGTTATGATGGGAGCTCGTAGACATTTATAAGGAAGTTTTTCACTTTTGTTTTGCCTTCCCAAGGATTTTCTTAAGGGGAAGGATAAGGGAAAACAAGACATACAAATGACTATGTACATTGTATTTGTGCATAGAGGTTGTGGGATCAACCATCAAAGATCCTTTCTATATGCCTTCCAATGCCAGTTTGAGGAAAAAATGGAAATAAGGGGAAGGAAATACTACACAACAAGAAGGTAAGAACTTACGTTATGGTTGAATGGCTAGGAGATCCTACATTACACGCCACTCCGGTTGGCATGGCTAGTGAGAAAGGAGTGCAGGTAGTTCTGTACCCCTTAGCAATATGTATATATAGAAGTTGCATGGTGGGGTGGTGACCCATTATGAGGCGTCTATAATGAAAGATTTCCCTTTGGCTCTTTTACACACAAAAGTTGCCATCCTTCTCCTCAAACGATGTGTCAACGCCATAAAAGATGAGCTTTTGGATTGGCTCCTAGCAAGGGAACCAAGGGAATGCCAAGGCCTCTTAGTGCACACAATTTATTTGATCATGAGGCTCCTAATTCATCATAGGGATTTCATGGTCGTGAAGTGGGAGCACAATCAGCCCCTCAAATTGTAGAGTTGGAGTCGAATGAGATGGAAGCATCTTGACAAAAGAGACCACGAGAGGACATTCCTACAAGTCATGGAAGCTTGTATGCATTATCTATACATGCTAGCCTACAAAAGCAAGGAAAGCAAAAGGCTACACAAAGTATTATGAAGTTATCCACAAAGTGTGGTCTCTCCTTAAATGTTTTCCTAGCTCAAGCATGGAAAGAGGTCATGAGATTGGTGTGTAGACTTGGAGTTGATTGGAACGGACTGAACTATGAAGAGTTTGCATGTCATGAACTAAGAAAGACAAAGACATGTTCGAAGAATGTTCGAGCCAATGAAAAAGACATGAAAAAAATATGGATACATATTGATGTGTGATGGATGGACACATATCAAGAAGGGAAACGTTTATAACATCCTTGTCCATTGTTGAAAAAGCACAATGTTTCTTCATGACATTCATGCATCTACACCAAGTTTATGCATCATAGAAGAGTGACATGTTGACATATCATATAGGCAATCTTGACGATTAGGGTGGAAAACATTGTCTTGGTCATATTGATGAATGGACAGATATCAAAGAGATATAATGTTTATAACATGCTTGTCCATTGTTAAAAAAAAACAATGTTTCTTCATAACATCAATGTATCTACACCAATGGTATCCATTGAAGAGTGACATATATGGACATATCATATAGACAATCTTGGAGATTGAAGTGGAGAAGATTTTCTTGGTCATAACGAATAATGGAAGTAATTGTGTTGCCATGGAAGCATGTTAGAGGAGTTATCCTGCTATCATGTGGACTCCATGTGCAACACATAGCATCGACTTGCTCATTGAAGATATAGGCTACATTTCTTGCGTGCATGATATTTTTACCACATATCATGTGGTTACTCTGTTCACAAAAAGGCACATATCATGTGGTTAGAAAGGCTAAAATTACTTTCCATATTTCGACCATATACTGATTCGGAGCTTCTTAGACCTGTGAAAGACCAGTTTTGCCTACATGTGCATTTTCGTGGATAATTTCTTTGAGTGAGGCAAAGTATTATGCATACAATGGTTTCTCTCGAGTGACTTTCATGGAGTGTTCATACGATAAGAGAGTTGAGGCAATGCACATCAGTTGTTTGAGTGACAATTTTTGGAGAGACGTAGATCCTTGGTAGGAGTTATGTAGCCCTTATACTCCATGTTATGCATAATTTTTATGGAAGGAAGAACTATAGGGCTTGTTTATGAGTGTATGGATCATGTCAGGGAGTCACTCACCATGCATATCCCTCTCTTCAAACATCTCGGCTGCTTTGAAGATGTTTTCCAGATGGAAAATTTCCCCTTGCAGTGTCACAGTTGACTCCGAATGTCGTCATGAATTTCACGGCGCATTGACTAAAGCCAAGTCCTGTTCTACAACAGTTATGGGCGGCTACTCTGTTTTATTGGCAATGCAGATTATGTTTAGTTTCGGGAAGAAATGTAGTCTTTTTGTTTTCAATACACGAGACATGAGGGACTGAAAATAGTAGATAGCGTTCCTCATACGAAGCACCATGTGTTTCTGTGCTTCAAATCTACACAAAAAACAAGAGGAAGTTCATCAGTATCCATCGTCGTTTTCATGGGTAGTTCTGCAGCAAAGCCATGTCTTCGAATATCTGGCGCAGATGTATCATGGTGAAGGAATCAGACATAAATTAGCGAGCGCAATTTAGTCTCTCCATCAACATTTTCTGCGTGGGAGATTTGAGCACATGGAAAGCTGTGGACCGAAGCCTCTACGCGTCTTGAGTTCACATGGGGTCTCTACCAGTAATACCTCCCGCTACATGCTTGCGCTGATGGTGTGTGCATTTTGCCTCATGCACGTCTTTTATGGTGCGATAACACGGCAGATTCTCTTCATAGAAACTGCAGTGGATATCATGAAGGCGCTCTCTGAGTCACAGACATGAAGAAATGCCCGCTCAGCGTACAGAAAATGAGTCCTGCACACTTTATCGCGATATCGTCCTGCAGGATTCTAGCCATCAGAGAGCGACCATGACAAGAATTTGCACATGGAAAAAAGTCATCGCACAAAGAAAAGGGAGAGGACATGAAGACAGGGAACGGGTGATGCGAACAAGCAGATAGGAAGAGAGAGTTTTAAAGAGAGAGAGAGCATGTTTCTGAAGCGAGAGGGCGGAGGGGTTAAACAAAATAGAGATAGAGATGGTCATGGGGTGTGTGTGTGTGTGAGAGAGAGAGAGGCCATGTTTCTGAGATAGGACTACAAGAGAGAAGAAGCAAGCAGAACAGCAAAATAAGAATGAACTGGAAGTACCTGGGGTTGGCAAACTGGAATAGCTTTCCCTTACTGGAGAAAATGATGACGGCGACCTCGGCGTCGCACAAAACAGATAGATCGTGCGCTTTCTTGAGAAGTCCCCCACGGCGCTTGGAGAAGGTCACCTGCCGCGTAGTGGCGTTCTCGATCCGCTTAATCTTGATCTTCCTCCTCACCATTGCGTCCACTGCTGGTGTCTGTCAACAGACATCGCCAAAAACACATGTGAAACATAAGTCCCAGACAGGAAAACCCGCAGAACAGATGAACGTCTGTCAACAGACATCGCCTAAAACACATGCCAAACATAAGTCCCAGACAGGAAAACCCGCAGAACAGATGAAAGCTTTAAGGAGAAGCGTACATGAGCAGAATGCCCTCAGAGGATTGCAAGAGCTGGTTCGCAAACTAATCTGCGGAAAGAATCTGCTGATAAGGGTTTTGGCTAGAGAGCCGAAGCAGCTTAGGTCTGTCTACGCAGGCTACATGCCGCCCTCTTCTTGCAAGAAAAGAGGTCCAGTACAGAAGCTCGCAGGGAAGGACACAAAAGCCATAGATACTCTCAGTGACCGGCCAATGGATAAAATTCCCGAGCACATCTCTTCTTCCTCTCACTGGTTGAGGGCATTAAGAACGTCGGCTTCGTTCCGCGGGCCCAAAGGCTAAGCAAGTTGCTCTGCTCGGACCTCATGCCCGAGCTCCTTTCATTCTGAACGGACCCCGGCCAGTGCCTAGTTGGGAGACTGAGGCGGCCGACATTTGCCATTAGCGGGCTGAGAAACTATCTTTGCTTTTGCTTTCCGAACAGAAGTCCATCGCTCACTCAAAGACTTGGAAGTGAACCTTCAATGATAATAGTATATAATCATATCAGATATGGCGATCCTGCATGGCTCGACGAGCGTCTCTCTCGAGTCTCTTTCCCTCTCCAAATTTCGCGGTCACATTTCCCCCCTTCTGCTTTGGCATCTTCTACACCAAGTGTTATGCCCTCCAACATCACACACCGGATATAGAAATCATCCATTTTTAGTGCCTTCACATGAGGCAAACAACTTAAGGCTCCATTGCCCATTGAACCTCCCTCATAAAGCTCTATACTAAAAGTGAGAAAGTCTTCGTAAAGAGGCTTTGCGTGGTGGTGACCAAAGCATGTCCGTATATAAACATCCCAACTTTTGGCCTCCATCTCTAGCCTAAGCAGCATGTGTGTATATAAACACCTCAACTTTTGGCCTCCTCCTCTAGCTCAAGCAAGCATCTCCCATCACTTGCCCCAAAAAAGCTCTCAAAATAAGAGCTCATATAGAAATCATCCACTTTTAGTCTCCTTTGAAGCACATAAAAAGTTAAGAATCGAGAATGTAATCCCCTTCATAATCTCTTCTCGATTCTCCACGGAGCATGTACATCGGAAAAGGAGAAAAAGCTTTGACTACTAAAAGCTGCCCTACTTTTCTTGTGTGTAACACCTTTTGCTTCAACCTCCACCACTTGCCCAAGCATCTTCACCTATTTATTGATTCCTACCTCCATGTCTCAAATAACTCTTTAATCATAATCTTCTCTTACATGTATCTCACTATCAAGAGGCTCCCACTTGCTTTTTCTTTTTTAAGGAGGTTTGACAAGTGTCTATTCCCTGGCTTTAACTTTAAAAGCATAACTATATAGGTGAATGGGCATAGTATTCACGGAATCCCTGTATCTCACAAAACAGAGGTTAGATTGGATTACAACTAGTTTAAATTGACAAGCACCATTACATGTCTAGCCCGAGAGTTGAACTCAAAACTTTTGCCTCGAGATCAAAGCTTTACCAAACCACCTATGGACTCGCACTTGCTTTCATTAATGTTGTGTGGTTTACATTAAGGCATGCTATTTTGTGACATCGTAAATGCATGTGTACAATAAAGTAGGATGCGATAAGGATAATGGTGACAGGATATGTCCTTTGGCAATCAAAAAAATTTAAAACGACACTATTATTACATTAAGCAGTTCCATGTACATACTTCTTAGGGTGTTTACAATTCTCATAAAGCTCCTGAGCACATTCTACCATCACTATTGATTTTTTAGCATGATTAGGGAGACAATGGGGGAGCTTCTTATAATTCTCACATTCTACCATCACTCTTTAAACATATCCTATCATCACTATTGATCATAGGGTGTTTATAATTCTCATAAAGCTCTTGAGTACATGCTATTATCTCTATTAGTTTTTGAACATGATTATAGAGACAATATTGGAGACCCTAAACCAACATGATTATCGAGACAATATTGGAGACCCTAGGTCATTCCATGATTTCTATTCTTGAAAGGAATCATGATAGGAGGATCCTCCATAGAGAGGACTACATGCTCATCAGCTTGCTTTTGATCTCTCTCTAAACTACTCTATAACTTCTCTTTCTAAATTTAATTCTAACACATTTTCAAAAAAAAAGGGGGGGAGGAGCTTCTAGGAAGAGACTTTAAAGAGAATTAAATTTCTATTAGAACCTCATGCTGGTTGATGATTCAAATGAAGATTAAACGTGGTAACCTTATAAAAACTTACCCGCATCTTACTTGCAATGAGATTGTAGAGCAAGATATAGTGATGAAAAGCATTCCTAATGTGTCCAATTGAGCTTGTGGAGCAAGATAGAGTGATTAGAAGCATTCCTAATGTATGTCCCCGTTATGGTAAGATATGTCTGTTCCATTAGCTACTATATGTCAGGTACAAATTCATACTTTAAATAATGTTGGAGAGTCCTCTAGTGTAAACGAAAGGACCAAGGGTGGAATTGAGCTTTCAAGTTACTTGGAATATCATAAAGACCATGAATATGAGAAGTGATGTAAAGAGAACATAACAAGAAGTGGCAAACAGATGAGAATGATAGACATTGACATGTGAAGGACAAGCACGTGAAGGAAGAGGAAAAAGAGAAGCCAAATCAATTATTTATTACTAGATAAGGATGGATAATTATTTATTGCTAGATAAGGTTAGAAAGAGTGCATCTAGAAGCTAAGACTCTATATTACATGTCTCTTCACAAGCTAGGTGAGGTGTAAAGTGAGAAGGTGTGGGGCTCCTTCAAAATCAAGCTCACACACACCTTTAAAAAGCTTTCAAAAACATGATATTGAACAAAGTAGGATAATCACGTTCTATGGCAAATTGACCATGAGATACATTCTTCAAAACACAATAAAGGCATATGAAAAGAGGAAGAAATGGAAAACTTCTCGAGGGACCTCTCTAACATAATCAAGAATATAAAATATATAATGTATGTCCAAGCGTGTGTTAGCTCTTTTGGTTGGGCTTTTTGTTTCTCAAGGTTAGGGGTAGGGGTTCAACCCTTGTGGACTATGATTAGACACCCTTCATTATTTAGGTGGTGAGATGTCAAAACTAGCTTCTTCGAGGGACTATTGAACCTTTAGGCTACCCACTTCAAATGAGTTATATCATGGCTTTAGGGCCACCCTTGCTCAATGTCTATCTTGAAAATTCTTTGGGCTTTGTATCTTAATAATTGCTAGGAATTTAACCCCTACTTTGTGGAATTTTGAGGATTTGATGGGTGGTATGTCCATCTTTCACTATACTTTTGAATTAATTCGAGAATGGTTGACTTTCTTCCTCATCCAACTACCAACCTTGACAAACTCATTGAACGTAAGAGACTTGATGAAGGAGGAAGTATGTGGTTCATTTTTTAGTACATGAATGCAAAATAAAAAATATGGTGGGGTTGGAAGAACTTAAATCTTTAAGGGTTTCATGAGGAAGACATCGGACCAAGTATGCTAAATATATGAGGGTTGTGTGCACTAGAGTGGCCATATTAGAAGTAAAATCACATGAATTAAAGAAAGGTTATGAGACACAGGGATCTTCTAACTAGATGAGGTGTCTACATAAGACCATAAACATCACCATGAACAAACTACAATTTACGTGAAGCTCTAACTGAATGATCTTTTGGGAAGGAAGAATGCTCCATTTTTCCCAAAATATAGCCTTCACATTTAATTTAGACTCAAATTTAGATAGAGAAGACACCATTTTTTATTTCTGTAGAAAAAGCAAATTGGCAAAATTTAGATGAGCAAAGTGTGCATGACAAAGCTTTGCATTTGAGATAGCCTAAGAATCATGAAGTTCACATGCCAAATCATTCACATATTTCTCATAATCTATGAGCTTATATAGCCCACAAGATAAAATGCTAGATGCAATAGTAACATCACCATTCGAGCAATCATGAATTGTACATCTCTCATCAATAAATTTGACAACCAAGCCAATCTTGACTAATGCTAAAATTGATCATAGATTTTTCTTGATCCCTAGCACATATAAGGCATCTCACATTGTAAAAGAACTACCATCAACAGTAGTTAGAATGATCTTTCCAACTCCCAATACATGATAAGAGGAGCTCTTAGCACATATGGCAATATTCCCTGTAGGGTCGGGCTCAACTGAAGTGAAGAAATTGCACTACGAGGTAATATGTTTGGTTGCACCACTATCAAAATATCAAACATCCGAGTCTACTACAAATATACACTACTCATTTGAAGATGAGTCATAGCTGCAAGCAATAGTAAATACCCATTCTTCATTCTGAACAAGATCAACAAACTCTTTTTTAGTTGTAAAGGCCTCTAGAACAACCATTCCAACCTCTTTCTTCTTTTCAGCTACTCCAGGACAACTCTTTATAACATGATCATTTGATTTACAATTTTTGTAAAATTGTTTTCACTTTTCTTTTTTATTGTCATCTTTGTCATTCTTCTTTGATTGTACAACATTAATAGATTTTTGCTTACTAGTAGATGAGTCCCATTTACATTTGCCCTTCTCATTACCTAAGAAAAGTTGATTTGCAACATGCATAATTGATCTATTCTATTCTAGACTGATCTTCCTATACCAAAGCAAAGACTCACTTCTCAAATGTTAAGGCATTTGGATTGCCTTTCATCATTAAGAAAATAATAGAAGCAAAACTATGATTTGAGTCTAGAAGACCATTAAGAACAATTTGCACAAATTGAACTATGTCGAAGACTTCATCACCAACAATCAATTGTGTTATCTTTTCCCTGTACATGGGAACTTTTTACTCTAGTGCTAGCTAGACGTTATTTCCCCATGTTACCACAAACACGATTCACTCATATGTGGTGATACTTTGTACTTATGGATATTATTCAGCTCTTACTTTAGTTCTTATCATTGTCAATAGAGAGAGCTATTCCAACCATCTTTATTCTTTGTGTGTTTTGCTACATTTGTGCTCCTTGTGTGTGCTTCTTGTGTGTGCTTCTTGTGTGTCTCTCGCACTTCTAAACACACCCAACAGTGGTATCACAAAAGGTTTAGCTCCTTCTCAAGTTTTGGTTTTTCGCATCACGGCATGCATGCACTTCTAATAGTGCAAATCGACTTTGGAGCATCTAACAGTGAGTTTCAATAGCCAAGAAACATTTCCACCAGTTGCATTAGGGTTTTAACCCCATTCTAAAGCCATTCATGCAGTCTACAAAAGAAGAAGAGGTGCAAATATTCTCGAAAGGATGTTCATACTATTGATGAGTGTAAGTTTGCTAAGCACAATGAAAAGAAGAAGGAATCCGGCATGTCTATTGCTCAAAATTCTTCAAATGCAAAGAATGATGAAGCCAACATGGGTCAATATTTTTCAGGCATGTGTTGTTACACGTCATTATGATGCATCATTGCATTCTAAATGTATGGTTTTGAGTCAGGCTTATTCAGATTGGTTTTTTGATAGCAATGCTTCAAAGCACATAACTCCATGCAAAAAGTCTTTTGCATCTTTGAAGGATGCACCCAAAGGAGGAATATATGGTGTGTGCAAACAATGCCTCTTATCCTATCATTGGAGTAGGAGAAATTGAGCTTATAGTTGTAAATGGAGGTGTGACTCTCTTGAAAATTTGTATGTACCCAATATAAAGAAGAACTTAATTTTAGATTCTTTGATTGCCAAACCTAGACTTCATGTACACTTTATTGATGATAAGTATGGTTCATGATTTTAGCAATGGTGATATTATCGTGATGTCCAACATACTATGTAATGGTTTATAGCTTGGATACATACAAGAGGATTGCCTCAAATGCCTTGGCTGCCCATACTTCCTCCATGACTGAAATGGAGCTTTTGCATGCTCATTTTGGTCACTTGAACTTCAATAGTTTGCTTTACTTGCAAAAGAGGTACATGGTTATTGGTTTACCAACACTTGAGTCCATTGAAAAGCATGCATGTGAAGGTTTCATTCTTGGAAAAATGCATCATGCTTCTTTTCCAAAAGATATTCATACACACACTACAAGAAAATTGCAGCTTGTTCATAGTGATGTATGTGGTCCCATCAATACTCCATCTTTTGAGAAGCATGTATATTTTGTTACCTTCATTGATGGTGCTACTTGCCATATGTGGGTGTATCCTATGAATGCAAAGAATGAGGTATTTTCTTGCTTCAAAGCATTTTTAGCTATGGTTCAAAATTTTTCTTCAAACAAGTTTTTGACTCTATGCACAGATCATGGTGATGAATACATGTCACATGAGTTCAATGCTTTTCTTTGTGGAAGATGAATTTCACACCAATGTATGGTGCCATATACACCTCAAAAAAATGGTGTTGCTAAGCATAAAAATAGAATACTTTATGAAATGGCACAATGTATGATTAAAGGAAAGCACCTTCTTCATAATTTTTGGATGGAAGTAGTCATGTGTGCAAACTATGTGTTGAATCACTACCCTACAAACGCCTTGAGAGTATTCACCCCTTATGAGGGTTGGAATGTACATAAGCCTATGGTTATTCATATGCTTGTGTTTGGTTGTTTGACATATGCTCTTTGCCAGCACAACAACGTCACAAAATTGATGACAAGGCAAATAAATGTATATCTATTGATTATACTATTGAAAGTAAGGGATATGATTTGTACCATCCTTTGATGAATACAATTATTGTCAGTGCAGATGTTGTATTTGTTGAAAATTCAAATTTCCCTCTACTTGAATGCAAAAACAGCCAATAGTTAGCTCACAAGATGTGTTTGATAAACTCATGCCTTTGTTCCAAAGTGGTGTGCTTGACTATGGGCACATAGGGCAGCCAAATAAGGCTTAAAGGGCAGAAAATTTCTAGTAAAGTAGAGCTAAAAATTTAGAGAATTTCCAGCCAAACATGGCTAAAATTTTTCAGCCAAAAATGGTTGGCACTACTGGAAATCTCCAACCACATATGGTTGAACATTTATGACAAAATATGGTTGAAAATGAGCATGAAATTTAGCCCATGCATGATATACATGTTTATGATGTATTACATAATGAATGCATGTCTATCAAGAGTGATGCAAAACTTGACATTCTTATGGCTGATTTGAAGCATACTTTTGATGTCACTTATCTTGGTCTTTTGAGCTACTATCTTGGCATCCAATTTATATCCATTGAGGGAGGAATTGTATTTTATCAAGAAAAGTATGTTGAAAAACTACTTCAACATTTTGAATTTGAGGATTGCAAGCCATTTCCACACCAGTGGAGATGGGATTTATGTTCTGAGGTGAGGATTCGAGTGATGCATTTGACACTTCTCTTTATCAACAAGTTGTGGGATGCATTATATATGCATGCAACACAAGGCCAGATACACAATATGTAATTTCCCAGTTGAGTTGATTCATGCATAGCCCTAACACTAAGCATTGGCAAGCAATGAAATGTGTGTTTACATATCTCAAAGTCACTTTGAGTTTACATCTCTTTTATGGCAAAGATATTCAACCATGCTTGCATGCTTTTACAGATAGTGATTAGGTTGGTTGTTATGATACTCACATGTCCACTAGTGGTAATTGCTTTTCCTTGGAGACTCATGCATATCTTGGTTGAGTAAGAAGCAAGCTACAATGGCGACATCGAGTTGTGAAGCTAAGTACAAGGAAAATTTCACAGCTACAGTGGAGTGTATATGGCTAAGATGCCTATTGTTGGATCTTTGCATGGAGATTGATGCTACTATGCATATTCTCACTAATAGTCAGAGTGCATTGGATGTTGCATGAAACCCAATGTTTCATGCACGGACCAAATATATTGAGGTGCATTATCACTCTGTGAGCGAGCACCTTCATGGAGGAGATATTTAATTTGCTATATGTGCCTACACAAGATAATGTGGCATACATATTTATCAAAGCTCTTCCACGGGAAAACTTTGAAGCTTTTTGCAAAGCTTTAGGCTTATTGCCTAGTGGGGGCTAATCTATCGCTTCCTTTATGTGTTCACATCATTTTCTCTAGGGGTTTTTGTTACACTTATGTGTTCCTCGAGTAGCTTTTATGTGAACCTTTTCCCTATACATGGGCACTTTTTATTCTTGTGCTGGCTACAGGTTTTTCCCCATGTTACTGCATACATGATTCACTCATATGTGGTAGTTATTTGTACTTAGGGATATTATTCAGCTCCTACTTTAGTTCTAATCATCAATAATAGAGAGTGCTATTCTAGCCATCTGTTTTCTCCATGTGTCTTGTTGTATTTGTGCTCCTTTTGTGTGCTTCTTATGTGTCTCTTACACTTCTACACACAACCAACAAATTGCTCCTTCAAATATTCTATCTTTGTCCAAAAAACTATACATTGAATCTCCTTCATTCATATGATCACTCTCCAATTATTTGTGGAGGTAAGCAACACAAACCTCATTTCTTTCTTGGTATAATGTTGTAAGAATATCTTGAATATCTTTTGCTATTTTAGATGAGCGAGTGTGAAAGATAATGACATCATTGAAAAATAAAGTTATCAATTCATATGCCTATGCATCTCTTCCATCCCAACAAATTTGCTCTGTAGTAGATGCAATAAGAACTACAAAAAGACTAGGAAAATGAAGATAATCATCTTCAACACCATCTATATAACCTTCAACCACTGTTTTTCTAAGTGTAGTAGGATAATTTTCAACACCCTCCACATGAATAACTAAATATCTTGGTTCGACACCATCTAAGAACTACAACAGGACTAGGAAAATGAAGATAATCATCTTCAACATCATTTATATAACCTTCAATCACTGTATTTCTAAGTGTAGTAGGATAATTTTAAACCCCCTGCACAATAACTTTCAACCATGGCCAATAACTAAATATCTTGATCCAAAAAATTATTATATCTCAAAAGGTTGAACAAAAATATCCTATCAAGCTTTGCTCGACCTGTAGTAGACTTGGAGGCACTTGTACTAGAAAACCAAAATCTGCATATATGTTTGACACAAAAGGAAAAGATTGCCTGCACAATCACTACGATAGTGCACATGGTGGTTGAAATGAGATCAAATAAATTTTGATGTCACACAACAAAGCTATTTTGAACTCGTAATCACCTCGATTATGCTAACCAATTTTTGTGCCATTCTAAAATTGTGACTAGAGAGGTGTAAATGATGCCCTAGAGATGTTTGATAGACAAAGCTACTAGTGGATCTCCTTGTGCATGTCTACCATCACAACAAAGAACTACCTGCAATAGGAACCACAATAGGACCATGAAATTGAAGTTCACCATCTTCGACACCATCTACATCACCTACTATCACTATATTTTTAGGTGTAGGAGGATATATTTCAACATATTTCACTATATTCCACAGGCCTTGTGCTCCCAATGCATGAAAAATTATGTATGTACAATATTTGTGGTTAAAACCATCCAGCTTGTCCTCAAGGGGTTTTTGACTATTCTTACAAGGTGGAGCATTCCCTCAAAGAGAGCACTTTCTTTTGAAGTGCCTATGTTCAAAGCAAAGTTTTTTTTAAATACGATTGATCTCAAGTATGCTTACCAATTTTTGTAAAATTTTGAGACTTTGAACAAAGGGTGTCGAAGTTGACCCAAAGATATCTCAATCAGAATCTAAGGTGGATTCTCTTATGAGAAAAATTGAGAATCGATTGCTAATGCAAACAAACCTTGCAACTAAGATTTCCACTCTCAAGAGGATGCAAGAGTCTAGACCTAAAACTCTTGAGTAAGGAAAAAGACATTTTATTCAACCTAGGAGATGTACATGGTGTGATTAGTTTGACCACCCTCATTGGACATGTACTTCTTTTAAGGAAGCCAAAGATAAGAAATTAGTAATTGAGATTGATAGATGAATTTGTGAATAGGTCATTAAGCATCCATTAGCAAAAAGTTCAAGGAAGGGGCTTTGGAATCAAGTGATTGGTGCTACATGTAAAGGCAAATTAACTTCACAAAGTTTGATTTTTCCTAGTTTTAATCTACATGCAAAGACTTGTTTGAATGAGCCAGTTGATATGTTTTTTAGTCTATGCACATGAGATTGATATGAATGAGAAGAGTTAATTCTGCACATCAATCTAGAGCTCTTGAGGTTGATATGCAACATTTTCTTTTTGCATAAGGTGAATTGCAAAAATCAAATTTATGCATAAAATTTATGCCTAGCATCATCACCTTAGAGTATCTTTATTTTTTTTTTCTAAACTCCACTATTTTGCCCTCATATTTGTCACCAATACTCCTTGAAATTGTTGGATGTGTGTAGAAGTGCGAGAGACACACGAGAAGCACACACAAGCAGCACAAACGTAGTGAAGACACATGGAGAAGACGATGGCTAGAATAGCTCTCTCTATTGACGATGAACTGAACAAAGGTAAGAGCTGAATAATATCCCTAAGTACAAAGTACCACCACATATGAGAGTATCAAGTATGTGGTAACATGGGGCACTAGAGTAAAAAGTGTCCATGTATAGGGAAAAGGTTCACATCAAAGCTACTCGAGGAACACATAAGTGTAACAAACCCCCCTGAAGCGAATGATGTGAACACATACAGGGAGTGACAGATCAGCCCCCACAAGGTAACAAGCCTAAAGCTTTGTGAAAAGCTTCAAACTTTTCCCGTGGAAGAACTTTGGTGAATATGTCTGCCACATTATCTTGTGTAGGCACATATACCAAATCAATATCTCTTGCATGAAGGCGCTCTCTCACATAGTGATAATGCACCTCAATATGTTTGGTCTGTGCATGAAACACTGGGTTTCGTGCAATAGCCAAAGCACTCTGACTATCAGTGAGAATATGTGTAGCAGCATCAATCTCCATGCAAAGATCCATCAATAGGCGTCTTAGCCATATACAATCTACTGTAGCTGTGAAAACTGCCCTGTACTCAGCTTCACAACTCGATGTCGCCACTGTAGGTTGCTTCTTACTCAACCAAGATATGCATGAGTCTCCAAGGAAAAAGCAATTACCACTAATGGACACACGAGTATCATAACAACCAGCCCAATCACTATCTGTAAAAGCATGCAAGCATGGCTGAACATCTCTGCCATAAAAGAGACCTAAGCTCAAAGTGCCTTGGAGATATCTAAACACACGTTTCACCGCTTGCTAATGCTTAGTACCAGGGCTATGCATGAATTGACTCAACTGGGAAACTGCATATTGTATATCCGGCCTTGTGTTGCATGCATATATAATACATCCCACAGCCTGCTGATAAAGAGAAGTGTCAAATGCATCACTGGAATCCTCAACTGAGAATCTAAATCCTGTCTCAACTGGTGTGGAAATTGGCTTGCAATCCTCAAAGTCAAAACTCTGAAGTAGTTTTTCAACATACTTTGATTGATGCATAACAATTCCCCCGTCAACGGATACAAACTGGATGCCAATATAGTATCTCAAAAGACCAAGATAAGTGACATCAAAAGTATGCTGCAAATCAGCCATAAGAATGTCAAGTTTTGCATCACATGACCCAGTCAAGAGTATGTCATCGACATAAAGAACAAGCACTATAAGATCAGCCCCATTTTTGCGCACATAGAGTGTGCTTTCAATCAGACTACATGTGAAGCCAAGAGCAATCAAGTGCTTATGTATTTTGTCATACCATGCACGTGGAGCTTGCTTGAGACCATACAAGGCTTAATGCAAGCGACAAAGCATATGCTCTTTCCATTTCATAGCAAATCTAGGAGGTTGCTTCACATAAGCCTCTTCTTGCAAATCACCATTCAAGAAGGCTGTTTTTATGTCCAACTGATGCACTTTCCAACCTCGATGGGCAGCCAATGCAACCACGGTACGAATGGTAGTCATACGTGAAGTAGGTGCAAAAGTTTCCTCATAGTCAATGCCATATTCTTGTGCATATCCTTTAGCAACCAATATAGCTTTGTAGCGATCAATGCTACCATCATATTTTCTCTTAATCTTGTAAACCCACTTTGTACCAATGGCATTCTTTCCTTTTGGCAATTCACATAACTCCCAAGTACCATTCCTATGTATGGAATCCATTTCTGATTGCATAGCACTCATCCATTGTGGATCGTCACATGCATCTTCAAAAGAAAGTGGCTCTTCATTACATGTTGTAGCAATAAGAGAATAATCCACAAAATTACTTGATGCATGGTGAGAGCTTGATCTTGTTCTACCAAGTAAAGGTGCACTCAATTTGCTGTCCTGCAAAGTTTGTTTCAACCACTTTGGCATAGATTGTGCACTCTTGATAGACATGCGTTCATTATGCAAAACATCTTCAATATGTACGTCATGCATGGGCTGAATTTCATGCTCAGTTTCAACCATATTTTGACGCAAATGTTCAGCCATATGTGGCTAGAAATTTCCAGCAGTTTTGCCAATTTTTGGCTGAATTTTTTCAGCCATGTTTGGCTGGAAATTTTCTACATTTTTAGCCCTATTTGGCTGGAATTTTTCAGCCCTTTGAACCTCAGTTGGCTGGTCTACATGGCCATAGTCAAGTGCACCATTTTGGAACATAGGCATGAGTGTATTGAACACATCTTGTGAGCCAACTGTTGGCAGTTTTTTGCATTCAAGTAGAGGGAAAACTGAATTTTCAGCAAATACCACATCTCGACTCACAATAATTGTGTTCGTCAATGGATGGTATAACCGATATCCCTTACTTTCAGCACTATAACCAACAAATATACATTTCTTTGCCTTGTCATCAAGTTTGTGACGTTGTTGTGATGGCACAAGAGCATATGCCAAACAACCAAACACACGCATATGACTAACCATAGGCTTATGACCATTCCAAGCCTCATAAGGAGTGATGAATCCCAATGCTTTTGTAGGGCAATGATTCAACACATAATTTGCACACATGACCGCTTCCATCCAAAACTTATGAGGAAGATGCTTTCCTTTAACCATACATCATGCCATTTCAAGTAGAGTTCTATTTTTACGCTCGACAACACCATTTTGTTGAGGTGTATATGGCACCGTACATTGGTGTGAAATACCTCTTTCACGAAGAAAAACATTAAACTCATGTGACATGTACTCACCACCATGATCCGTGCGTAGAGTCAAAAGCTTTTGTGAAGAAAAATTTTCAGCCATAGCTAAAAATGCTTTGAAGCAAGAAAATACCTCATTCTTTGCTTTCATAGGATACACCCATGTATGGCGAGTAGCATCATCAATGAAGGTAACAAAATATACATTCTTCCCAAAAAATGGAGTCTTGACCGGACCACATACATCACTATGAACAAGTTGCAATTTTCTTGTAGTATGTGTATGACTATCTTTTGGAAAAGAAGCACGATGCATTTTTCCAAGAATGCAACCTTCACATGCATGCTTTTCAATGGACTCAAGTGTAGGCAAGCCAATAACCATGTCCTTCTTTTGCAAGTAGAGCAAACTATTGAAGTTTAAGTGACCAAAACGAGCATGCCAAAGCTCCATTTCAGCCATGGAAGAAGTATGAGCAACTAAGGCATTCGAGGCAGCCCTCTTGTATGTATCCATGCGATACAAACCATTACATAATGTACCGGACATCACAATAACATCACCATTGCTGAAATCATGAACCATACACTTATCATCAACAAAGTGTACATGAAGTCCAGCTTTGGCAATCAACGGAACTGAAATTAAGTTCTTCTTTATACCGGGCACATACAATGCATTTTTCAAGAGAATCACACCTCCATTTGCAGTCGTAAGCTCAATTTCTCCTACTTCAATGAGAGGATAAGAGGCATTGTTTGCACATACCACATGTCCTCCTTTAGGTGCATCTTTCAAAGAGGCAAAAAATCTTTTACATGATGTTATGTGCTTTGAAGCACCACTATCAAAGAACCAATCCGAATCAGCCCCACTCACAACCATACATTTACAATGTAAAGAAGCATCATAATGACATGTAACAACACATGCCCAAAAATCTTGAGCCATGTTAGCTTCATCATTCTTTGCATTTGCTGAATTTTCAGCAATAGACATGCCGGATTCCTTCTTCTTTTCATTGCATTTTGCAAGCTTTCTACACTCATCAATAGTATGACCAGCCTTCCGACAATATTTGCATCTCTTCTTCTTTTGCAAATCACCATCATTAGAGGAATGAGTGGAAGAGGAAGCTTGAGGCTTTGGTTTTGATGAACCCAAAGCTGAACCAGACTTGCTTTTCCCCTTTTGTGAGATAGCAAGTGCTTGCGTTCCTTCAATCAAACCACTCCTATTCACTCTAGATTGCTCTTCTTGCAAAAGAAGAGACACAACCTCATCAAATGCATACATATTAGGATTTCCTTTTTCAACCAAACGAAGTGTAGTAGCAAAGCTTTGAAAAGATTCCAGTAATCCTTTCAACAATATAGAAATGAGTGATGCATCCGAAATGATCTCATCTATGTTTGCCAATTGCTCTTTCAAGTCCTTGGTGCATGTTTCATACACATCCACTGACTCATTTTCAGCCATACATACATCCTCAAGTTGTTTCCTCAAGTATGCAACACGTGCTTCATTACGCACGGCATACAAAGAAGCAAGAGTGTCCCATGCCTGTCAGTGATGTAGAACATGACCGAATGTGTGGAACTATATGACGCTTCACTGAAAGCGCAATCAAATCATGAGCTTGAGCATCTTTTCCATCCCATCTAAGCTGCTCCTGTGTAGGTGGAGAAGGAGAAACCACTGTACTCGAAGAAGAAGCTCCATCTGTGACAGTAGACTGTGAAGTAGAAGCACCTGTCGGTCTTCAATCTACATCTACCACTATGTTCCAAAGTTGTTTTGCAACAAGAACATGCTTCATCATGTAAGACCACATCAGATAGTTGGTCCCATCAAGCTTATCTTCAGCTTGAGGCATGCCAAACAAGTCATTGCTGCCCGCCATTTCACTAAGGAACAAGAATCTGACAAAATTTTCACTTCGACGAAAGCTGAAATGAGTGCTGAAATTTCAGCTCACAAACCGTGACTCTGATGGCGATTTTGATTGCACGAATGGCTTCGAAATAGGATTAAAACCCCAACACACCTGGTGGAAATGTTTCCGGCCTGCTGAAATTCACACTTCTATGCTCCGAAGTCGATTTGCACTGTTAAAGTGCGCGTGCGCCGCGACACGAAAAACTAAAACTTGAGAAGAAGCTGAACCTGCTCTGATACCACTGTTGGGTGTGTGTAGAAGTGTGAGAGACACACGAGAAGCACACACAAGCAGCACACACGCAGTGAAGACACACGGAGAAGACGATGGCTGGAATAGCTCTCTCTATTGACGATGAACTGAACAAAAGTAAGAGCTGAATAATATCCCTAAGTACAAAGTACCACCACATATGAGAGTATCAAGTATGTGGTAACATGGGGAAAAAACCTCTAGCCAACACTAGAGTAAAAAGTGCCCATGTATAAGGAAAAGGTTCACATCAAAGCTACTCGAGGAACACATAAGTGTAACAGAAATGGCATATGGATATTGATAAGGGAAGGAGAAAAGGGATCAAGAAAATGAGGGTGAAACTAAGATAAGCGGAAGGCTCTCACGAGGTCCCAAAGGGTTCGGGCAAGTCGAAGAAGGAAATATTGATAGACTTCTCTAAGAGAGTAAAAAACTAGAGGGTCCCTCCTCTGGTACGCTCAACATTGTGAAGCCTGTTGAAGAGAAGCCCTTGAGATGTGATAAATTGTTAGGGATATGAGAGATCTTGATTGGTAACTCTAGTACATTGAAATGACATTGAAAGCTTTTCTAGTGTTTGCAATAGCCAAGGGGCCTAAACAATGAAAGGTATTAAAAAGGTTATTTTCAACATAAATTTGCTTGTAGCTTCTTGTTGTTAATCTCAAAATCTAGCTAACATATACAACATGTCTAAGAACTTTATTGTAATATTTTTCTAGACTAGCCCCAAAGGACCACCCCTATGAAGTTGAAAGGAAAAAAGCTTGTGTAAAACAATCCATTCAAGAAGAAGTCAAGAAAGATGGAGATTGAATCATTTGATAATAGCTTAGATACATTGGATGATATTTTTTTCCCTAGAGGAGATCTAGGATTAGGGATTATCTTAACAAATCATTGTAAAATTGGAGAGGAGATTATAAAGAAGAAGCTTGTAAGGAAGGGCATTTTTTCTCTTGACCATTGCTACTATACATATTAGTCCCATAGACCCCGCAATAGGAAGAAGTCCTCTTGAGATCAGGAAGACTCATAACTTGCATATCCATAATGTGAAGAAGAAAATGAAGATCAATCTCATGCAATTGTGGTTCCTTTCTTGGCCATGATTGATCGAGATGAGTGTAGTAGAATAGAGGAGATCAAGGAGTCTAGCTATGAATACTACACATATTATGTGATAGGTGGTTGCGACTTTGTAGGGGCTCATAGGAAACTCATGAAATAGCACCACACAATGTTTTTGTAGATATATAGAATGTAAAATATATGTAGGAATTACAATTGATGAAGCCAAAATTCTAGGCTAGGATCACAACAATGGCAATGAATACAAGCAGAAGATTTCATGAATTGAGAGGATTCAATTTTTCCACCATGATTGTGTTATTTCCCTCACAAATTATGGGCGTGACCTCCATCAAAGCATTAGAAGGCAATGTCTTGTTGCAATGACTATTGTTGTAGATGGGACACCAATTTCATGTTCAAAATAATGTAGATAGAGTCTCATGGCGAGACTTCTATAATCAAGAGTTTTCCCAACCCTTAAGACCTATTATAGGTTTTGTATTATAGCATGTTTCTTAAGAATTTTTCAAATATGTGCACCATACTTCCGAGGAATCACTATTCACTATTCATAGCAAATATTCCCTATGGATTTAGAATGGGCGTGTGTGTCATTGATGAGCCACACTAGAAATTCACATATTGTGAAGATGGTAAAGGATTTTGCAAGGCTCACTCTCTCATCCTTGTGGAAAATTGTGATTTTTCACAATAGAGATCAATCTTTGTTTGTATCCAAAGCACAAGTAAAGATGTTAGGTGATTGAGGGCCTTTCATGGTACATGGCTGACCAAACATTTGTGTATTTCATGACTTACTTATTTTTTATCTCTCTAGATAATATCCCCTTGAATACACGATGAAGACAAATGTAAATCATATGCCCGATCACCCAATTTTTTAGCACAACTAAATGTATAATTTAAGGATATTATGATCAAGTTAGCTAGAAGAGGGTTAGGGAAAACTTTAATGGGAATGGGATTCCTAGTGTCTTGATGTTCCCTAGAGTGACCATGAAGTTGAGGCATGTGGAAGGGGATAAGAACTTGCCACTTCTTACCAAAATCCACAAAAAATAACTATGAGATTAATTGAAACATTCTCGAATGATGATGATTGGGTTCTTGAATTATTCTTTAGAAAAAGTAATTTAATGCTTTAGAGAGCTATTTATGATTCATGTAATGTGTTAGAGCAAATATATTCTTCTAGCTATTACATTAGCTTGTTTTTTTTTGAAAATGCCTAAGCATTGTATATGCATTGAGAAGGGGTGGCTCGAGTTGATTTTATCAAGAGGTGCATAAATGGGCTGAGAGATGCTCCAATGAAGAATAGAGAGAATCTAGCCTCTCAAGGAAATCCATGCTACTGCTTGCAAATGAGCCTTATGACATGACTGATGTGAAAGAGCATGTTGAAAAGAATAAGACATATGAGGATCTCCAAACAAATAAGGAAGATGATATGGATGTTGAGGAGTAGGAGTATGACTAGATACTATTATGAATTATGCGTTTCACATGGACTAAATTGTAAATGGAAATCATAAACATTATTTTTTGAAAATGAGAAACTTATTTGCTTCCTAGTGGACTTTCATACAAGTTTATTTGGTATCTCTTTTGATTTTCTCTATCAATTTGAGCACATAGATACATTTAGATTGTGTAAATTTATGTCATTGATGTTGTGTTTGTCTTACTATGCTTCTATGAACAATTAATAGATGCGACAAGAATTTCATGTTGATTATGGGCTGATTTTCATAGAATGGTTCTATATTGTAGAGAGCTAAAGTATAACTTGAAACTTCTTGTATTAATGAACTTGTACATTCTTGCAATGAGTTAATATCGGTTCATCTTAACATGCTTTCTTATCTCACGTGCACATAGATGTTATGAATGCTGAAAACACATAGAAAAAAATAGACATGCCAGGAGACGAGACAAAATGCAGTATTGGGTGCAATCTCCCCCCATGCACACTATTACGACAATCCACAGAGTGCATGTACTTATAGGAATTTTTGCTTATGTCGAAATAGTGGTTACATGAGAGCGGCTTCAAAAAGCATGTGTGAAAGTAAAAGTTGGTAACTTTTGTAGAAAGCCTTTGTTTTTTATATCAAAAATTGTAGTCTATAATGACCCTTATTCTAACCACTACTTTACTAACTATTTCTAACAATAGAACCCTCTACGTGGGTTTATTTACAAACTATATAAATTATAAATCGGATTATTGATGTTCGCCCTTTCATGCCCTCACGAACCTTCAACTGCTATATCAAAAACACCAAAACACATTAATACATTGATTAATTATCACTCCAACAATTCTTTGTTCAACACATTCCATAATTCATAACATGCCCCTCAGTTGATAAAATAATAATAAACATGGATAGAGGGTCACATGTTCCATCACTGAACAAAAATAAGCATGCTCCATGTAAAAACACATGCATGGAAATGTTCATGGAGGAGTTACATTAATGTCTTTGTATGATATGCAAAAATTAAGTTGTCATAATGGGGTGTTAATTGTGTTTTATGTATCCATTGACATTCTTCAATAGAGTGATTTTTTTACTTAACTAAATATGGATGATATTGAATACCTGTGCATGTAGTAGTGACATCATGATCAATTATTTTCTCAAGAACTAAGATTTCAGATTGTTCTTCAATTAAAGGAGCGCCATCAAGAAGTAGAGTGAGTGGTAAAGTTCCTTTAAATGGTTCAGGTAAACTAATATGAAAAGAGTTATGTGTATTCCAATGAGATGGTATATCTAATCTAAATGAATTATCATTAATTTTTTGTATAAGAAAAATGGTCCATAATAGTGTGGTGCAAGTTTAATTTTAGGATGCTGCAAAATATTTTTTAGACATCTTTTAATGATATGCAATCATACAAGATCATTTTTCTTTAATTCCTTGGAAAATATTTTTGTATTGATATTATGTGTATATCGCTCTTGACTTTTCCTAATGTGCTCGTGAACATCATGAAGTATAGAAATGTGATCTTAAGCAATAGAATCAGCCATCGGAATGTTGGCTTGGGTGAGTGACATGGGAGTGGAAAGCTTTTTACCATAAACAATTTCAAAAGGTCCACGACCAGTATTGGTGTGTGTGGTGTTATTGTAAGCAAATTGAAGCAATGGCAACTTTTCATCCCAGTTACTGGGAATATCTAATGAATAACAATGCAATAAATCAAGAATAGTATTGTTTGTAGTCTCAGTTTGTCCATTACTTTCAGGATGAAATGCAGAGCTAAAATCTATTTTAGAACCAAAATGTTGAAATAAGGCAACCCAAAAATGATTACAAAATCTAACATCATAATCAGATAACATTACTTTAGGAAATCCATGATGTGGGAAAATGCATTTAATGAATAATTTTGCAGCCTGAGGTGCATATAAAGTTTTTCTACAAGGTATGAAATATGCATATTCACTAAACCTATCAACTATTGTCCAAATCATATCATTATGTGATGAAGTGATAGGAAAACATGTGATAAATCTATAGAGATTTTTTCCCATAGTTCATTTGGAATGGGAAGTGGCATTAATAATCCAAATGGTTTACCATGATGGTGTTTTACACGCTAACATACAATGCATTGAGAAACATAATGTGCAATATCTTTTTCCATGTGTGGCCAAAAGAAGAAATCTTTGCAAGCAGAAATGATGCTCTATATGCCTCTATGACCCATGAAGGATGGTTCATGCATTTCTTTGATGACAAAATCTTTAAAAGCTTGGGTTATGCACAATCTATGTTGAAAATAAGGTAAACGATGATGAAATGTATATTGTTTATCAGATAAAGGTTCACCATTGTTGAAGTCATGCCATGCATGCGGGAAATACAAATCAGATGCATACGTGGAAATCATTTCTTGAAAATAATGAATTTGGATGGTAGAAATATTATGCAAAACAACAAAATATGAAGTAAAAATGGCTAAGAGAATCAGTTACAACATTAGCTTTACCAAGTTGATATTGGATCATGGGTTGGAAATTTTGAATGAATGAATCCCATTTAAGATGCCGATCAAAGATTAAGGGCTAGTTTAATAAATGCTTAATAGCCTATTGATCGATTTTGATTAAGACCTTAGAGCCCATAAGATAGTGTTTCCAAATTTGCAAAGCATGCACAATTGCTAGCAATTCTTTATCATATGTACTACAATTCTTTTATGAGGGCTTAAGCTTCCTACTCTCAAATGCAATGGGATGATCATTTTGCATTAAAACAACAACTATTCTTGAACCACTAGCATCAGTAACGACATGAAACAGTTGTGAAAAATCAGATAACTAAAAAAAACAGGTGCATGTGAAAGTGCATGTTTGAGTTTTCCAAAGGATTGTTGTTGGGTAAGTCCGCATGCAAATTTTATTTTCTTTTTCAATAGTAAAGTAAGAGGTAGTGCTAAATAAGAAAATTTTTGAACAAACTTCCTATAGAAACTAGCCAATCCAACGAAAGAACAAATATCATTGACTGATTGTGGTGTAGGCCATTGTACTATAACTTTTTTTTTGGATCCACATGCACACCTTCACTTGAAATAATATGTCCTAGATATTCTAGCTTATGTTGAAAGAAGTAACTCTTTTCAAGATTGTTGTAAAGTGTGTTCTCTCATAGCAAATGAAAAACTATTTCAAGATGCTTCTCATGCTCACTATCATTCTTACTGTAAACAAGTATATTGTCAAAGAATACAAGAATGCAAATGTAGGAGGGGCATTACTAAGTCCAAAGGGCATTATCATAAATTCATAATGGCCGGTTTGAGTTCTAAATGCAGTCTTAAAAATATCACTTTGTGCCATATAAATCTGATGGTAACTCGATTTTAGAACAATTTTAGTAAAGACACGAGCTCCTTGTAATTTATCTAGAAGATCATCTACTCGAGGAATAGGGTATCTATTCTTTATTGTGATCTTGTTAAGGGCTCTATAATCAATGCACATTCTATAAGTTTTATTCTTTTTCTCTACTAAGAGAACTAATGCTCCAAATGGGGAAGAACTAGGCCTTATAAGTCCTTTCTGTAGCATGTCTTTTACTTGGTTTTCTATTTCCTTTTGGTGTAGTGGGCCATGTCTATAAGGTGCTTTATGAGGAGGAGAACTACTAGGTACTAAGTCTATGCTATGGTCAAAGGATCCTCGAGATGTTGGTAGTTCAGAGGGATACTCGGACATAAAACAATCCTTATAAGTAGTCATGAAAGGTTTATGTGCATCAGGAAGTGTATGAATATAATCATTTATGACATTGACAAAAACAATGCATGAATTGAATCCTTTCCTAAATGCACATTTTACTTGAGTATGACTAATCATTGGAAATGGATGGAAATGATGGCGTGTAGGCAAAGTAATCATTTGATCTTTAAATTCAAAGTTAAAGGTATGTGTATGGTAGCCAATGCATGGGTTATAATGATGGCAAAAAGGCATACTGAGTATAACATCGTAAGATTGCAAAGGTGCAATTAAAAATGTTTGTGCATCTACATATGGGCCTATGCTAATCATAACATCGTGCACTTCTCGTGTTACATTATAAGGACTACCTTGAAATGAAACTTTCACTTTATACAAGGAAGGAAATGTTTTTAATTTAAGTTTCTGTACTAATAAATGTGAAATGAAATCATGTGAACTACCATCATCATGTAAAATATTAACCAGCTTGTTATTGATACTACCCTGCATGCAAAGTAAAGAATGAATTGAGATATCATTACCCAAGGTACTTAAGTCCTTCTCCAATACTTTCTCTCGCCAAAGATGAGGAATTCTTCATTATGGGCCTCGATGTGATGTAATTGAGCTGCAACTAGTTTCATGTGAAGAGTTCACAATCGGCACTTTATTTTTGTATGCCCAGGTTTAACACAATTCCAGCAGGTGATACCTTGTCGCTTCTGTTGGGCATCCACCACTGAAGTTTGGAGGGTAGGTGGTTTGGTAGGTTGTGGAGATGAAGCGATAGGTGGAGTTGAGTAACTTGATTGTGGAGGACGAGGAAAACTAAAGTAAGATGGGGCATTCAAATTATGCTTCATAAAAAATGTGGGTTTAACAAAAAGTGGTGATTGATGTGGTTGTTGTAGACGGATCAATTTGGTTATGGATTGAAATTCCTTCTTTGAATCATAGGCAAAAGAGATTGCCTCGTTGAGAGTTGTAGGTCATAGGATGTGAAGCTTAGCTTGGATTCCCACCTCCAAACCATCTTCATATTTCCTCTGCAAGCTATCCTCCGGTACATCGTCAAGCATTCAAACCAATACTAAATTTTGCCAGAACTGCTTTGTATAGGTAGTGATCGTCATCCTCCTTCCATGTAAAGGTTGTCCATGCATATCAATCATGTAGATGATATTGAGGAGGAAGAAAAGAATCCTTCATTTTATCTTGGAAAGCCTTCCATGTTGTTGGACAATTTGTACTGTGGCGTAGGACATTCCACCAGAGCTTAGCTTTTCCTACTAAATACTTAATGGCAAATTTGACATTTTCACTTTCAGCATATGTTTCATCAGTATAAAAATTGTCAAATTGTGAAAACCATGAGAGAACTAAAGGGCCATCCTTACGGCCATCAAACCGTAGAAACTGGTAATTTTTAACACCAATCTTGAAATGCATGCCAAATTGAGTAGAGAAAATAGCTTTTACCACCCTCGTAAGGTTATCTTCATCAGATTGCATCTTTTGGAGTACTTCGTCACATTGCCAAATCTTGTTCCGAGTGCCTTGAAGTTCGTGCCATAGGAGCTTGAGCTATTGCTTAAGTGTTACCTTGGGTAGAGATGACTCACCAAAATCCTCCATGGTGTTTGTAGGGTCCATGAGTATGTAAAGAACAAAACCCTCTTACTAGATATGTAAAAACAATTTTTCAGATTTCTTTACTTAAAATGTAAAAGGAAGGGTTGTTCTTGGGAATTGAAAAAGTAAGAAAGAGATGCAAGTTGTGTTAAATATAAGAAAAGAGAACTAGAGTGACAACACAAAGAGATAGTGTAGTGGTAAAGCACTTCCTTTGTGAGAGTGAGGTTGTGGTTTCAAATCCTCCCAACTTGATGAATATAAAACTCCTTATTACCACTCATGATTTAAAATTGGTTTGGGTGTAGCCAACGGTCACCAAGGGAGCCTTGGGTGCCAAAGTAATGCCTTAGTTATGCCTTAAGTTATGCCTAAGTTCTATGCCTTAGTCGATGCCTTGGAGTAAGCCAAAGGAGTAAACATAGGTAAACATAGGTTCTGGTTCTAGAACTAGAAGAGAAACAAAAACCTGGAGTAAGCCAAAGAAGTAAATGTAGGTTTTGGTTCCGGATCTGAACGAAAACAAAAACCTGAAACTGAAATTGAAACAAAAACCAAAACTAGAATCGGAATTGAAATCGAAATCTGAAATGGAATCGAAATCTGAATCAAAATCGAAAAACGAAAACGAAATCGAAATTGGAATCGAAATTGGATCATGAACAGAGAACAATGAAAGAAAGATCAATTGCCAAAATGAACAGAAACAGACCCCTCCATAGTGACACATGCAGGGCTCTGATACCATTGTTATCAAGATCTTATCTCATGCCCACACAGAGGTTATGAATGTTGAAAACACACAGAAAAAAAATAGGCATGCTAGGAGATGAGACAAAACGTAGTATTGGGTGCAATCTCCTCCCATGCACTCTATTTTGACAGTCCACAGAGTGCACGCATTGTAGAAATTTTTGATTTTGTCGAAATAGTGGTTACATGAGAGCGGCTTCAAAAAGCATGTGTGAAAGTAAAAGTTGGTAAGTTTTATGGAAAGCCTTTGCTTTTAATATCTCAAATTGTGGTCTATAATGACCCTTATTCTAACCACTACTTTACTAACTATTGCTAACAATAGAACCCGCTACGTGGGTTTATTTACAAATTATATAAATTATAAATTGGATTATTGATGTCCACCCTTTCACACCTTTCATGCCCTCACAAACCTTTAGCTGCTATATCAAAAACCCCAAAACACAATAATACATTAATAAATTAACACTCCAACAATTCTCTGTTCAACACATTCCATAATTCATAACAGCTTCTATGACCAAATAATAGATGGGATAGGACTATCATACTAGTTGTGGGCTGATCTTTCATAGAATGTTTCTATATTGTTGAGAGTTGAAGTATAACTTGAAACTTCTTGTACAAGTGAACTTATCCATTCCCACTAATAGAACGAATATCATTTTCAAACATCATCCATGAAGTTAGAAAGAATTTAGCTGATGTTAAATTTTATTCTTATTCATTGTTAATAAATCATGAATTCAACTTGGATGTGGCTTTGGAATAAATTTAATTGATTAATGATTACTATATTGTTGGAGCTTGAGGGTTAGGGAACCACATGAATAGCACAAAGAAGAAGAAGCTTGAAGCACAACACACAATACTAAATGTATTACCAAGTGAATGTACAAAGATAAGTCATCCGTTAGGGTTATAGGCATATATACAAGCTAGGGGGGAAAAGACTCTTAAAGAGGGAAAAAAGTCCATTGCAATCCTAAGTGTGTTCACACACATCATTACTGAAATATATCAACAAATTCCCTCTAAGAGTGATGTAGTGAACAAGGAGCTAGCACTCATGTATAAGGAAGTTCCAGGCTACATGGAAAGAGATCAATCCACAAAATGAAGTAAGCCCAAAGCTTTGTGAAAAGCTTCAAATTTCTCCTTAGGCAGAGCCTTTGTGAAAAGTTCTACAACATTCCATGTGTGGGCACATATGCCAAAATAATCTCTCTACTAGAGAACATCTCCCTCATATAACGATAGTGAACCTCAATGTGCTTTGTGTAAACATGGAATACAGGGTTCCTTGCAACTACCAATGCAACTGTCAGTGAAGATGGTCGTGGCAGAAGACTGACCAACACCCAAATCATCCAAAAGGCATTTGAGCCACACACACTCAATAGTCGCTATAAAAGCTTCCCTATACTCAGCCTTGAAACTAGAAGTGTCCATAGTAGGCTACTTCTTGTTCAACCAAGATATGCATGAGCTATCAAGCATGAAGAAAAAACCACTAGGGGACATACAAGTGTCATAGCAACCAACCAAGTCGAAGCTAGAAAAAGCATGTAAATATGGTGGTAGTGACCCCATGTTGGGATAAAACAATGCAAGTAGTTGGGTACCACTCAAGTAGTGAAAGATGCGTTTAGCTGCTTGCCAATGCTTGACACATGGGCAATGCATAAGCCTGCTTATATGAAAGACAACAAACTGTATATCAGGCCAAGTTATGCATAAGTAAATCAAGCATCCAACAACCTGGTAATAGAGAACACCATCAAATGCACCTCCACCATCATGAAGACTCAACCATAAACCTATTTTCATAGGAGTGTCAATGGGTTTGTAGTCTTCAAGGCCAAAATATTGCAATAATGTGTCAATATATTTTGTTTGACACAAAGCTATTCCACAATCAACTTGCATATATTGAATGCCCAAATAATGATGCAAACGCCCCAAATATGACATCTCAAAAGAGACATGCAAATCAGCCTTAAAATCAGCAATATGCTTCTCATTATGACCAGTGAGGAGCATGTCATCAACATAGACAATAGTGATTAGAAGCACACCATATGCATGCTTAACATAGAAGGTGCTCTTAGTTGGAGAATTCTCAAAACCATGTGCAATCAAGTAGGCATGTATCTTTTCATACCAAGCATGTGGTGCTTGCTTCGAACTATATAATGCCTTTTTCAACCTGCACATTTTATTTTCATGTCGTTTTTGCACAAAACCATAGAGCTATGCATATGAGCCACACACACTCAATATTCACTATGAAAGTTGCCCTATAGTGAGCTTCACAACTACAAGTGGCAATAGTATATTAATTCTTTCTCAACCAAGATATGCATGAGCTACCAAGCATGAAGAAAGAACCACTAGTGGATACATAAGTGTCATAGAAACCAACCTAGATTGAGTCCAAAAAGCATGTAAATCTAGCAATAATGATCCCCCTTGGGATAAGACAATAAAAGTAGCTAGATGCCACTCAATTAACACATAAAAAAAAATTGGATCAGAATACAATAACAATTTTATTTTGTAGACATGCATATGGATGTGTATGTGTGCATGTGTAAATGTATGTATGTGTGTATGTGTGAATTTGTATTTTTATGATTGTGTATGTGTATTTATATGTCAGAACATGTATTTCTGTATATGTGAATATGTATGTATGTGTAAATGTGTACATGTGAATGTGTATATATGTATATAAACAGATTATTAGGTTATGATCAATCAGAGGGAACTCCACCACCGTCTCCTAATCATGTAAGGACTAATTACTATAAGTATATTAAACTTTTAGTTTGATTATTTTATATATACATACATGATGATATATGTTTTTTTTCTGTTATA
>MU260399.1:130000-219659 GCA_020310875.1 Ceratopteris richardii
AGATTCATTGCGATGGGACATAAGCCACAGAGGCCTTTTGCAATGAACATGAATAATTCAAAGAAGACTCCATCTTCTAATTACCAACGTAAGAATCCTGCTCAGATGGAAAATCAAAGGAGGTGTCAACCTATCCATTGGCAACAAGAGCTTGATTTTATTGAGTGGGCAAAAAGACTTGGTCAGTGTTTTTGTTGTGGGGAGCAAGGGCATCGGACATAGAAGTGCCCGAACAAGGATATCTTTTGGCCTACACAATCAAAGGTGATAAATCAAAGAAGGTACAACAATTGAGAAAGTAGATGATGGAGGTAAGTGCACTAACTCTACTTTACATTGCATGGTGGTTACTTCTTTCCCAAAGGCTTCTGTAATTATGATTTTTGGTATGATTTCTATGCATAAAATCAGATTTCTAATCGATTCAAGTAGTACACATTGTTTTCTATTTTTCAAATTGGTATAGAATCTAGGGATACCCCTAAACATGCAGATAACAAGACCTATAGAGATGGCCAATGGATGACTATACTATACAAAAGGATACATTTAAAACCTTGCATTTACTTTTTTTGATAGCTCTTTTTCTAGAAGTTTTTATGTGATTGAGATAAACCAGAGTGATGCAATCATAGACATGGACTGGTTAGTTCAGAATTATGCAACAATTGATTGCAAACAAAGAACGATCACTTTAAGGCTAGATAGTATATCTATGCACATTCTAGGTGACACATATAATCCTAAACCTATTCTTATTTTTGCTATGTAGTTAATTAGGTATCCTGATGGTTGTAGAAAATTTGGTGTATGTGAACAATGTGCATGAGGAAGATAATGATGAAAGTATTCCAAATTATGTAGAAAATATTTTGAAATAATATGCAGATGTATTTCAAGAAGACTTGTCTAGTATACCTACACCTAGGCAGATTGACCATGCCATTCACCTATATCCGAGGAGAGAACCATATTCTAGAGAACCCTATAGATTTAACATAGATGAACTAAAGGAGCTTAAGATTTAATTAGATGATCTTTTGAAGAAAGGCTTGGTAAGACGGAGTGTTTCACCTTGGGGAGCACCTATTTTATTTTAAAAGAAGAAAGATGGCACTTATAGATTATGTTTTGACTATAGGGGATTGAATAAAAAAACAATTAAAAATAAGTACCCATTCCCTCACATAGATGACTTATTAGGTCAATTAAGTGGAGCGATTGTATTTACTAAGATTGACTTAAGATCTAGATATCACCAACTTAGGATCAAAATAGAGGATATACTCAAGACAACTTTTCAAACATGCTATGGCCACTATGAGTCTATGGTTTTACCTTTTGGGTTAACAAATGCTCCTGCCACATTTATGTGCCTAATGAACAATATTTTTCATGATTACCTAGATGAATTCATCTTAGGATTTCTTGATGATATATTTGTATACTCTAAACATGATCCTAAGCATGTTGTACATCTCAAGAAGACTTTGGAAACTCTTAGAGAACACAATTGTATGGAAAGAAGAGTAAGTGTTTCTTTGCTAAGGATAAACTTGTATATCTATATCTAAATATGGAATTCATATAGACTAGGATAAAGTTAAAACAATAGTTGATTGGCTAGTTCCTTAAACTGTCAGGGATGTTAGAAGTTTTCTAGGATTGGCACAATATGGAAGAGCACATGTTAAGGATTTCTTTAAGATAGCTATTCTGTTTACGGAATTGACTAAAAAGAATGTAGTATTTGTGTGGAGTGATGCTTGTCAAAAATCATTTGAATCATTGAAATAGAAAGTGATTGAAAATTAAAAAAATACGAGAAATGGGAAAAACTTTTGTGGTTGCATGTGACACAAGTAGTAGTCAGACAGGATGGCAAGGTGCTTGCATATGAATCCAGGAAATTAAGAAAACATGAACTTAATTATCCCACTCATGATCTAGAAATGCTTGCTATTGTACATGCACTTAAAAATTGGAGACATTTATTGTTAGGGGTTAAGTTTGATTGAAAACATATCATCAGAGTCTAAAATACATTTTCACACAACCATTGCTTAACAATATATAGAAGCGTTTGATTGAATTATTGAGCGAGTATGATTTTGACATTAAGTATTTGGCTGATAAGGAAAATAAGGGTGCTGATGCATTGAGTTGAAGACCTTTATGTAATCTCCTTTCTATAATAAATTCTGATTTTCTCAATCAAATTCAAGAAGAATTGAAGCATGACTCTTTTTATGCACCTATTTTGAATTTGCTGCATGCAAACAGGATATCGATGTATCGAGACAAATTTTGTTTGCAGAATGGATCTTTGTATTATAACAATCGATTATGCATATCTTCTAAGTCTCCATTAAAATTTAGAATATTGCATGATTGTTATGATGCGTGTATGTGTATGATGCATATATATGTGTATGTGTGTGTATATATGTGTGTCTCTATGCATGTGTATGTGTGTGTATATGTGTGAGCATGCATGGTTATGTATATGTGTATATTTGCATATGAATGAGTAAGTGTGAGTATGTTAATTAATAAAAATAAAACAATTTAAATGATATACAAACAATGAAAATTGTACTAACAATAATTAGACATATTTTAATGCTTGGTGAACTTCTTGAATAACCTACAATAGAGAGAGAGAGAGAGGAAAGAGAAAGAGAGAGATAGAAATTGAAAGAGAAAGAGGTAGAAAGAAGGAGAGAGAGAGAGAAAGAGATAGAGAGAGAATAAGAGAGGAATTAGAAAAGAGAGATCCAAACAGAGATTGCTAGAGTTGGCAAGCGCAGTGAAGATCTGAACGTTGGAGAGCTCTTTGATTAGATGTGCATAAATGACGATCAAAGAGCGATCCAACATTCTTTTTTTTTAATTTTGATCAAATGCTATTGTCACATAATTGATGAAAAAATAGTTGTGTTTACGATAATCCAAAGCATCGTATAAGTGATGCATACTACATCGCATAAGTGATGTAAAATAGCATCGCATAGGGTGAATCACATCATAAGTAGCTCATTTAGGGCTCTACATTT
Source organism: Ceratopteris richardii (assembly GCA_020310875.1). Taxonomy (NCBI): domain Eukaryota; kingdom Viridiplantae; phylum Streptophyta; class Polypodiopsida; order Polypodiales; family Pteridaceae; genus Ceratopteris; species Ceratopteris richardii. The sequence continues at coordinate 133,057 of MU260399.1, forward strand.
AGTTCACTGTAAGAAAATGTCTTGAATTTATTATCTCTATAGAATTTCTAAACTTGTAGGGCTAAAAAGTGGTACTTGGAGGCAAATTTGGACCTAGGTCATCTCTGACACTATTGTGCATATCTAAAAATTGAATAAAAGTGTCTCTCACAAACTTAAGGTAATCATTGTTTTTGAGTTATAAGGCTTGGAAAAGTGCCATATTTCTAGGTTAAAAAAAAGAGGGCTTCTCTATTTCTTTTTGAATTCATGATTTTGATGCTTATGTGTTGTCGGTGCTTTTCTTCTATTTTTGGATAGGTACCGCTAAAGAAAGCGCTTGACTATTACAAATACATGCTTTTGTAAAAGTTTTGTGGAGAATTGGCTTTTCCTAAATTTGGTGGATTGCACACTTCTTTGGGTGACAATCAACTATGTTATAAGAAGACGTGCAGATCAAAGAGGAAAAAGTCAGAAATTAGAGAATTACCTTCTGATTGAGAGTGAGAGTGAGAGTGTGATTGAGAGTGCAAGTGTGAATGAGATTGTGATAGCTTGGGGGTGGTCGGGAGGTAGAGGCTTCATCAAGAAGATATTTTTCAAAGCTATTGTATCGATTGATTCACATCTATAATATCAAAGTTTCTCTTTCTTATAGTCATATCTTATCTACTCTTTTGCACCAAATTTCCCCTATCTTGTGCAATTTCGGCATTTTTTCTCTCCTCTACTATTCTTGAGTGATCGAAAGCTTGTGATTGAGGATAGCTTGTGATTAAGGGAACGCTATAGTATGCATATATGCATATGAATGTGTATGCATATGAGTATGTGTGTGTATGTGTGTATGTGTATGTGTCTATATGTGTGTGCATATGTATATGTGTGTGTATGCATGTGTATGTATATGTTTGCATGTATATGTGTGTGAATATGTGTATGTGTCTGTATGTGTTTGTATGTGTTTGTATGTGTTTGTATGCATATGTGTGTATGTGTTTGTGTGTGTATGCATGTGTGTATGTATGTATGCATATGCATGCATATGCTTGTGTGTGTATATATATATGTGTATGTATGTATATATGTATATATGTGTGTATGTGTTTGTGTATGTGTGTGTATATATATGTGTCCATGTGAATGTGTGTGTATGCATGCATATGTATATGTGTGTATGCGAGTGTATGTCTATGTGTATGTGTGTATATGTGTATATTTGTGTGTGTCTATTCATATCTGTGTGTACGTGTATGTGTGTATATGCATGTGTGTATGTATTTACACATATGCATGTGTATATATTGTGTGTATATGTATGTGTGTGTATGCATGTGTATGTATATGTGTGTATGTGAGTGTATGTGCATGTATGTGTATATGTGTATGTGTGTGTACGCATATGTGTGTGTATGTGTGTGTATGCATGTGTTTATGTATGTATGCATATGGATGTGTGTGTATGTATGCTATGTGTGTGTATGTATATGTGTCTGTATGTATATGTGTGTGTATGTGTATGAATGTGTATACATGTGTATGCATATGTGTGTATGTGGGTGTATGTGTGTGTGTATATATATGTGTATGTGTGTTTATGCATGTGTATGTATATGTTTGTATTTGAGTGTATGTGTGTGTATATGATTGTATGCATATGTGTGTGTATGCATGTGTGTATGTATGTATTAATATGCATGTGTGTATATGTGCATGTTTCTATCTATGTGTGTGTATGTATATGTGCGTTTATGTGTATGTGTGCATATGCACATGTGAGTGTATGTATGTATGTGTATGTGTGTATGTGTGTATGTGTGTATGTATCTATGTGTATGTGAGTGTATGTACGTGAATGTGTGTGTGCATATGTGTATGTATGTGTATGTCTTTGTATTCATGCATGTATGCATGCATGCATGTATGTATGTATGTATGTATGTATGTATGTATGTATGTATGTATGTATGTATGTATGTATGTATGTATGTATGTATTTATGTATGTATGTACGTATGTATGTATGTATGTATGTATGTATGCACATGCATGTGCATGAATGTGCTTGTATATATGCATGTGTATGTGTGCGTGTATATGTGTATGTGTGTGTCTATGTGTCTGTATGTATATGTGTGTGTATGTGTATGTGTTTATGTGTGTGTATGTGTATGTGTGTGTACGCATGTGGATGTATATGTGTGTATGTGAATGCATGTGTGTATATGTGTATCTTTGTGTGTATGCATGTTTGTGTATGTGTATGTGTGTCTATGCATGTGTGTATGTATGCATATGCATGTGTGTGTATTTATGCATGTAAGTGTATGTGTGTGTATATGACATGCACCAACAACTCCTCTTATCCTATCATGAGAGTTGGTATGATAGTTCTGACTACTACTGATGGTAATCCTTTTACATTGTCAGATGCTTTAATTGTGCCAGGGATCAAGAATAATTTATTATTAGCTTTAGCTTTATCCAAGATTGGATTCATTGTGAAATTTGTTGATGACAGATGTACAGTTCATGATCTATCAAATGGTGATGTAATTATTGCTTTTGGCATTTTATGTTGTGGGCTGTATAAGCTAATAGACTATGAAAAATTTGTGAATGATTCAACATGTGTAGTACATGATTCTCAGGCTATGTTAGATTCAAAGCTTTGGCATGCACGCTTTGGTCATTAGAATTTTTCTACTTTGCTATGCCTATAGACATTTGAAATGGTGTGCTCTACACAAACTTGAGGCACTTGGTAAACATGTTGACGCAGGTTGTACTTTGGGCAAAATGCAGCAGTCTTCATTCCCAAAAGATGGTTCAATTTGAGCTACTAAAAAATTGCAGCTTGTTCATAGTGATTTCTGTGGTCCTATGCAAACACCCTCTTTTGGAGACTATCTTTACTTCGTGCCTTTCATTGATGATTTTTTGAGGCATGCATGGGTATATCCATTGAAAGCAAAGTCCGAAGTTTTTATGTGCTTCAAACAGTTTATGGTTTTGGCTGAGAATCTGTTAGCATGTAAAATGGACACCTTTCATTTTGAACGAGGGGGGTGGATATATTTCTTCTAACTTTAATGAATTTCTATCTGAACATGGGATAAAACATCAGTGTGTAGTGCCATATACACCTGAATAGAATGAAGTTGTTGAATGGAAGAATAGGCCACTCATGGAGATGGCAAGATGTATGATCAAAAGTCAGGCTTTACCCCATAGTTTCTAGCTTGAGGCTATTATGTGTGAAGCATATGTACTTAGCAGGTGTCCCACTAAAACATTGCAATCTATCACTCCATATGAGGCTTGGCATGGTTGCAAGCCATCTTTTGCTCACCTTCGTGTTCTTGGTTATGCATTAGCGCCTGAACAACAATGCAAGAAATTGGATAAAGCAGTGAAATGTATTTTTTTTTGGTACTGTTTGGAAAGAAAAAGCTATCATCTCTATCATCCATGGACTAAACACATTCTGGTTAGTCTTGATGTTGTTTTTGTGGGAGATGCTATTCAAGCATTACTTCATGTACTAAGGAGACATCTGTTAGCTCCAAAGATATGTATGATACTTTGCTACCTCTTTTTATAGGTGGATAGTCTAGTGCTGGTCCTAATGATGCAACTTCTTAATCTTTATAGGTTTCATGCGATGATGCAGATCATTAAATTTCTGATGTAGATTTTACATGATGCACTTGTTGATGAGAGAGATGATATTGAGGAGGCAAAAACTATGCCAAAATGGTTAGTGAAAACTTTGCATGATAGCAAATTAGATGCACCTCTATCATATCACACTCGTTCAAGCTCTCATAGTGCTTATTTTGCATCAGATTGCTATGCTATGGCTACCTCTAGTCTCTATGATGAGAATGAGCCTGTTTTGTTTGATGAAGTGTAAAATTCTAAAAATTGGATGGCTACTATGCAATCAAAATATGATGCCATCAGGAAAAATGGCACTTGGTCTTTAGGTGACTTGCCTCCTAGCAAGAAGGCCATTGGCACTAAGTGCATATACAAGTTGAAGCATAAGCCTGATGGAACAATTCACATGTATAAGGGTAGGCTAGTTGCAGAGGGTTAAGCTCAGGAAAGAGGCATTTGATGAGACCTTTGCTCCTACATGCCAAATGACTACTGTTTGTAGCATCTGTGCACTTGCAACTCATCATGGTGGGAATGTACATAAGTTGGACATTAAAATTGCATTTTTGAATAGTGACTTGCATGAAGAAGTGTATGTTTTTTAGGCCCACGGCTTTGTGCAAAAAGGGCATGAAAATAAAGTTCCGAGGTTGAAGAAGTCATTATTGATATGAAAATATACATGCCTATCTGATTGCACATGGCTTTGAAAACAATCCAATTGAAAGCACCTTATATGTTAAGCATGGAAATGATGTGCTTCTCATTATTGTTGTCTATGTTGATGACATGTTGCTCACTAGTCCTCATGAGAAGCATATTTTTGATGTTAAGGCTAATTTGCATGCCTCATTTCAGATGTCAGATTTGTGGCATTTGCATCATTATTTGGGCATTCAGTTTATGCAAGTTGATGGCAGAATAGGTTTGTGTCAAACAAAATATATTGAAATATTATTGCAACATTTTGGCCTTGCAGATTGGAAACCTGTTGCCACTCCTATGGAGACAGGTTTATGATTGATTCTTCATGATGCTGGAGATGCATTTGATGCTATTCTCTATTAGCAGGTTGTCGAATGCTTGATTTAGTTATGCATTACTCGGCAGATGAGCAAGCTTATGCATTGGCCAGGTGTTAAGCATTGGGAGGCGATTAAGTGCATCTTTCGCTACTTGAGTGGTACGCGACTACTTGGATTGTTTTATCCCAAGGGGGGGATCACTATCGCCAAATTTACATGCTTTTTCTGACTTTGACTCGGCTGGTTGCTATGACACTCGTGTGTCCACTAGTGGCGTTTGCTTCATGCTTGCTAGCTCATGTATATGTTGGTTGAGCAAGAAGCAGCTTACTGTGGCCAGTTCCAGTTGTGAGGCTGAGTATCAGGCAACTTTCACAATGGCTATTGAGTGTGTGTGGCTCAAACACCTTATGGCTGATTTGGGTGTTGGTTAGTCTTCTACGACCATAATATTCACTGATAGTCTGAGTGCATTGATAGTTGTGAGGAACCCTATGTTTCATGCTTGCACTAAGCACATTGTGGTGCAAAATCATTATGTCAGAGAGAGGTTCTCTACTAGAGAGATCAACTTGGCATGTTACCATCCAGGAGAACATTGCATACCTTTTCGTGAAGGCTCTGCCTAGGGAGAAGTTGAAGCTTTCCGCAAAGATTTGGGCTTACTTCCTTTTGTGGATTGATTCCACATAGCTTGGCACTTCCTTATACATGAGTGCGAGCTCCTTGTTCACCACGTCACTCCTAGGAGGATTTGTTGGTATATTTAGGTAGTGATGTGTGTGAACACACTGGGACTATTGGGGCACTTTTTGCCCTCTCTAGAAGGTTTTTTCCCCCGGCTTGTATATATGCCTATTGCCCAAGCTCCAAGCTTTGTGTGTTGTTGTGTTGTTGGCCAAGGTTTTTTTCAGTATTGTGTGTTGTGCTCCAAGCTTCTTTTTCTTCCTTGTGTTGTTGTTGGTGTGCTTTTGCAGACCTCAAACTCAAACAACTATGTAGGTTCATGCTATATAGACCTATGCACACATAGGTCTGCATTATAGCCTACAAATGCCTTGAAAGCGTAAATTTAAAAAGAAAAACTTTTGACTAGCAATAACTATTGCAATGCCCATACCGAATGGTGTCTTATAAATCATACACATTAGAATGTTATGTTGTATAGTATTCTAACTTCTTTTTTGAGGATTTTATTGAGCTTCAATCGTATGATGTAAGAGTTATTCTACTTAATAAACGTTTTTTTCCCATCATCATATCCTTTGTTGATTAGGAATCTACCTTTCAAATAAGTTGATCTTGAAGCCAATGATAGTCACGAAACATTTCTATTGGATCATGGTACTAAGGTAACTTTTTGAGTACTTCCTTTTCTTCCCTTGAATGCAACCATCATTACAGTAATCCAATTTGAGAAACTTGTTCGGCAAGAATAGGATACAATTTTCTACTACCATAACAATGTAAGTATATAAACTTAGTACCAAAGACAAAATATAGTTCGAGACAGAAACAATATCTGAGTGGTATGCATGTACCATTTAGATGTACAATTATTGCACATGTTATTATAAAAGAGAACCTGCTCTTGCTCATAATACTTAAACTATGGCAATACATAAGAAAGTCCCTTTGTGTTCTCGCAAAATAAGGGGACATCAGTTTTTATTGCTTGCTTTTTTTGTATTTTTTTTTTTGGTTGCACATTTTAGGTATCTAACTGAATGATTTATATGGACAATCAAACATATGCTACTTAGATTTATTTCTATATATATCTGTTTCTTTTATACATATATATGGGGGGTAGTACATGTTTAAAAGTTCCAATATGGTTTTACATTTAGGCAAGTAAATACCATTAAAACATGTTTGAACCAATATAAATGGGCTTTTATATGAATTGTTAGTCTTTTATTGAGCCTCAAGGGTAGGCTTACTCAAGATTATTCATGTCTCCATGCAGTCGGAAAAGCAATGCGTCAATGTATACGACAACTTTGTTCCATACAATTTGGACACTCTATCATGTTGAAATGGAGTGAAAAAGATAAAGATCGGAAGAATTATATCACATAGACGATTTATCAGGAGTTCTGGCCAGCACATGGGCAGCTCTTGTCAGTTCCGAGTGGATTCTTCACACCTCACGTGAAGTTATGTCCCATCGATGATCCAAGGCTCGTGATGCTTTCAGAGCAGGCTTACCTAGCCTGCATGGTTAGATGCTGAGGAGTGGGATATGATTCGCGATGAGCAACAGCAAATTCCTGATCGATATCGCCAACAACGAGATGTCGTAGCCACACATTTAGATACGGTTGGACCATCACATTTGGGCAGTGGCGGATATGACATGATGCATCACGAGTTTGTAAGTACCATTTGGTTTATTGAATTTTTTTGTGTTAAGCTTATCATGTATGTTCCTATAATGTTTTGCATATGTAAGCCGCCGGATTGGCAATTGTAAACTTGTGTCTTTTTCATATTCTGCACGAACCGAAAGGTCGTTGCGAAGAACTGTAATCTCTTATAAATCAATGAAAGTACGCTTCGGTAACAACCAGAAGGATCGTCAGACTGTCTGTCTGGGCGATATGTCTGTGTAGTTCCGTTGTGTTGTGTTTTGAGAATTCTGAGTAGTACTGTGTTATTTCGCTTTTGTTGATTACCTTCACTTGAGTTTAACGCTGTTCCATTAAGTACGACTTGTGAGTATGTATTACGGTAATGAATAGTTTCTGCGTTGTGTGTTGAGGACGTGACAATCTCAAATAGTGAAATTGTGAGAGAACGAATTAGAGTCTGGAGAGTAATTTATATTAGTAGAGATTGAAATATTAAGGTACTGTGGTGTGAGTGTTAAATTGGGAAAATCAAGTATAGGGCCTCTGATTATTCAGACCCCTTCCACTCCCAAGAACCCGAAAAGAGCTTAAATGCGTTTCTGATGGCAAACGCACGTTTAACACTGGCGCCGTCTGTGGAAAGTGGCACCAGAGTGTTGCAAATTAATTGTGGAAGGAGGCAACCGAGTATTATAAATTGATTGTGGGAAGGTGACCATAGATTGTGAATTGATCGTAAGGTAGAGTAGTATGCAAGTGTTGCAAAGGTGATATATGCCCGTTACTCGGTCCGATGAGTGGTATCCGAAGTACGGGAGAGACCGGCAGCCCTGGGAGATATCAAATTTATTAGGAACATCCTCAAGAGGTAGAAGCACAGATCGGTTAAGTCCAGTCGTCGAAGAAACGAAGCGCATTAGCAGTGACTCCGGTAGCATTCCGGTAGAACATACTACAATTCCGGTAGATTTTGGTGTAATTTCGGCACAGTCTGCAGAAGATACAGTAACTTCGTAGTCTATAGGAACACATTGTGCTGTTGATCCGACACCGTCTGGTTAAGATTCGAACCTCTCTGAGGATAGGGGTGTGTTATCTAGAGAGGTCATTGAAGGTGAAAGAATACCCTGGATTGGGAAAAGTTCCACTAATTCTGGTGGTAGTTCGGTCCCAGTTGCAGAGAATTTACAAGTTTCCGGTGACAGTGTGATATTTGCTGGTGAATCTTCATTCCGGACACCACTGTTTGGGGTGAGCTTGCCTACGCTTGATACCACAGAAGAGGATAGGCTATTCGAATTAGAAATTCGAAAGAGGTTGAGCGCTATTTTCGAACCGGAAGGTGAGCAGTCTGACCATACAGATTCTAAAGAACAAAAAACACCACCTCAGAACTCAGGAAATAGTAACAGTACCGCCACTAACACCATGAGTGGACAACAACAACAACAACAACAACAACAACAACAACAACAACAACAACAACAACAACAAAAAAAACAACAACAACAACAGTAGCAACAATAGCCACTTCCACCTCGACCGGTTCCAACAAGAGTCACTTACACAAAATTCGGTGGATTTCCAGGTGATGATCCTGATGCTCATGTACGTACCTTTGAAATAAGTTATGCAGTACTAAACCATCCACTTGATCCGGCGTACAAGGCTATAGTATTCCAATCTACATTAGTTAATGAAGCAAATAGGTGGTTAACAGAGTATGATATCAACCATTTCGGCACCTATGAAGCAGTAAGGGATGCATTTTTGCAGAGGTTCAGACTGAAGAAGAACCCTTCCGAAATTTTTGATTACTTGCAGAACAATAAACAGAAGCTGCACCAGACTGTGCAGGAATATGCCACCTTGTTTAGAACTCATTTGAGACAACTACCACCGGCCCATGCCAACCTGCCAAATGATGTCATTACTTAGTGGTTTATTAATGGGTTGACTCTGCAGCTCAGACAGATTATGATCATCCATTGTGTGGGAGCTATGACACTAGATGCAGTTATTGCAATGGCCTTGCAGCTCGAGCATAAGGTTGGAGGCTTTACTGAAGACTTGGAGTGGTTGAAAGACAGTAAAAATATTGCAGAGGACCCGGCTAGACAGATGTATTGCACTAAGTGCAAGAATCCAGGGCATACCAGTGCCACATGTGCCCTTAATCAGATGTATTGTGCTATCTGCAATAGCACTGGACATTCCACCAAAAACTTTGCTTATAACGCCAAAGTGCAGGGACCAGCAACTGTAAATGCTATTATACAAGAACCGGGGCAGCCAACCACCCACTATGTACCACCTCAGATGAGAAATAATCAGCAGCAAGGATACAGGAATTATCGAGGACAGCAAAATACAAATTACAATACAAATCATTGGCAAACAGGAACATCACAGGAAGGTACTTCTTTGCCACCACCTCGTTGTCATTTCTGCGGTGAGTTGGGTCACATCCAAAGATTATGTAAAGATGCAGCCGAATATGATCAAAGAAAGAAAGAGCGTCAGAACCCAATGACCAATATGGTTTATATCTCACCAGTGGAAACTCAGGCCGCAATGATTCAAACAAAATCTGGTAAATAGTTACAACCAACAGCAGAAGTGTTTGAACCTGGCATCCATGAGCAACAGAGAATGTATAACAAAGCTAGCCAATGGACCACCAAAGAACCTACAGTGTTCCCAGATCCAATTCCGGTGACAAAAATTTTGCTGCCAAAGGAAGGATCGCAGGAACAAGATTCTACCCCAGTAACAGGCGCATCATCTTCAGAATTGGTGAAAAGTACAATTCAAGCAGATCAGGCATGGGAAATTTTATCTACGGCATCCATTACTCTCCCTCTTGGACAGTTACTTGCACTAGTGCCCGGAGTTCGGCAGCAATTCGAGCAACAACTCAGTCCTGGGTCTTCCTGCATTCCAGCAACGGCAACAGTACAACCAAAAATTGATTCTACGGTGGATCATTCGATCCCTTTAATTACGGTATGGTACAAAAATCACAAGATTACTCAAGTACTAATTGATGGTGGGTCTGGTGTAAAAATTGCCACTACAGCTCTTTGCAAGAAGTTAGGGTGGACCCAAATTGAGCCTGTCCAGTTTTTTGTAAGAATGGCTGACCAATCTCGAGTTCATCTGTTGGGACTCGTACGGAATGTCCCGATAACTTTGCAGTGTACAACGTTTAGGATGACTTTTGTCGTCTTAGAACTACCGGAGTCCAGTCTCGATTATAATCTTCTTTTCGGCCGACCCTGGTTGAAACAAGCTAAGGTTATATAGGATTGGTCAGCGCAGGAACTTACTTTTAAGGACAACCACCGTAAATATGTTGTCAAATTGTATGCTATTCAGCCCTGTCAATTACATGCCAGACCATATGTAGCAGAGCCGGTCCACATGTTGGATGGCTTATCTGACGATGAAGAAGAAGCATTTCTGAAGAACAATGAAGATCTGATTTCCTTAGGTACTGTAGATCTGCAATCTATTGTAGACAACTGGAGTCCGACAGCCTGTACGGTGGTGCCTGTGACTAAAGAAGTGGAGACAGAAGATACTGTTGCTATGGATGAAGCCGCTCTACAACAACTTTTACAGTCAGCTGACGATTCAGGGAAACCTCATCAATTCTATGTTCCCAAAGATCAGTTAATCACCTATAATTTGGGAGATGAAATAAATCTGTGACCTGTCAAGATAAAGGAAGGATTGTTTGAAGCGTTTCAAGCAGATTTGATCAAGCTTATTCGTGAGTTTTATGATGTTTTTGCATGGGATTATCGTGATATGAAGGGTCTGGACCCTCGCATCTATCAACATCGGGTCGTGCTCAAACCAGAAGCAAAGCCGATTAAACAACCAAGCTACCATATGAATCCCAACTATGCAGCACAGGTCAAAGTAGAACTTGATCGCCTGTTAAAGGTAGGATTCATTGTACCTATTGAGCATGCTGAATGGATCTCTCCGATTGTGATCGTACCAAACAAAAACAAGCAGCTCTGAATATGTGTAGATTACTGGAAATTGAATGCAGCCACCATACCTGATCCATTTCCTCTTCCATTTCTTGACACCATGCTGGACAGAGTGGCTGGGCATGAGATGTATTCATTTCTCGATGGTTATAATGGTTATAACCAGGTTCGAATGGCTGAGCAAGATATACCTAAAACAACATTTATTATGAATTGGGGTGTTTTTGCTTGTACAGTCATGTGGTTTGGATTAAGAAATGCTCCTAACACCTTTCAGCGTTGTATGCAGGAAATCTTCTCACCCTATCTCACTTCTTTTATGCAAGTATATCTAGATGATTTCTCTTTATTCGGTAAGATGGTAGCACACCTGTATCATTTACGGTGTTGCTTTGAGAAATATCGTGAATACCAACTCTGCCTGAACCCAACCAAATCTGTCTTTGCGGTTTCTTGTGGTAAGCTCCTTGGCCATATTGTATCTGCACAGGGCATACAAGTTGACCCAGACAAAGTTGCAGTCGTGTTAGAAGCACCTGTGCCTACTACGCCAAAAGAAGTGATGTGATTCATGGGTCAAGTCAGGTGGCATGGTCAACATTTACGATGGCTTGCCCATTTGGCAATACCCCTAAATCGGCTAATAACTAGTTCTCCTCGATAGTTTGCTTGGACTCAAGAATGTCAAACTGCATTTGATCGTCTAAAAGGATTATTAACGCAAGTTCCAATTCTACAACCTCCTGATTGGGAATGCCCATTTCATGTTTTTGTAGATGCATCAGATATAGCCATTGAAAGTGTTTTAATGCAGCAAATTGATAAGTGGTTTCGGCCTGTCTATTATGCAAGTCGACGGCTTGCTCTTGCTGAAAAGAATTATTCAGTAACTGAAAAAGAATGTCTTGGTTTGGTGTATTCTGTAAAGAAATTCCGGCATTATTTGCTAGGTCGAAAATTCATCTTTCATGTAGATCATGCTATGCTGGTGTATCTGGTTCGGCAGCAGCATTTAGGTGGTCGTTTGGTGGGTTGGGTTTTATTGTTACAAGAGTTTGATTATGAAGTGATTCATCGACTAGGCACTGCACATGCATTAGCAAATTTTCTCTCTCGGTTGGATTCCGGTGAAGCTCCGGTCAGTGTTGATGACACCACACCAGCAATTTATGTTACTGAAACAACTAGTAATGAATCTATAGAACCTCTTGTGACACCAACCTACTATGATCAGTTATTAACCTTTCTTACTGATGGATGTCTTTCCCCTCAAACTTCTCCTGCTATGCGTTGGAAAATTGCAGTTTATAGTCGTAGATTCCGGTTGATTGCTGAACAGTTGTACTACATGGATCATACTGGGATCTTGCTTCGTTGTATTCCACCACATGAAGTAAACTCAGTTATTGCTATGGCACACTCAATACCCTCTGGTGGACATTTTGCAGCAGATTTAACGCACCAAAAAATTCTGCAAAGTGGGCTCTGGTGGCCTACTATGTACAAAGATGTGACTCAGTTTGTGCAGCAATGTGAAAATTGTGAGCGATCTGGACAGCCTTTACAATGCCATTTCTTTCCTCTACAGCCTGTATTACCTTTGGAACCTTTTTAGAAATGGGGTCTTGATTTTATTGGACCAATTACACCTCCAACAATCCTTAGCAACAATTGCTACATTCTGACATGTACAGATTATGCTACCAGATGGGCAGAAGCTTGGGCCTTACGGTCCGCCACAGCTATTTCGGTGGCCAAATGCCTAATGAAGGACATATTCCCACCTTATGGATTACCTTTGGAACTTGTCACAGATTAAGGCACACACTTTGTCAACAATTTAATGCGAGTGCTAACACACACTTTTCAGATTCTGCATAAATTCAGTTCACCGTATTATCCTCGTGCTAATGGCTTAGCTGAAAGTACCAACAAGACCTTGCTGAGTATGCTTCGAAAATTGACTGTGGAATCACCAGAAAGATGGGATCAGTTACTACCTGCAGTATTATGGGCATACCGAACTACATACAAAGTAGCAACCGGACTGACTCCTTTCAAGCTGGCTTATGGGCTAGAAGCAATTGCACCAATGGAACTTGTGGTACCCAGTTTACGCGTGGCTATTACTCAGAAATTGTTACTTGAAGACTCTTTATCATTTCGGTTGGATACACTCAGAGACTTAGATGAGCATCGTTGGGAAAGTTTTCTGACTCTTCAAGAAGTGCAGTTGCGGCAAGCTCGTACTCATGATCGGTATCTTAAAACTCCAGTTTTTATGGTAGGACAACTTGTGCTATTTTACAATGCTAAATCAAATCGTGCAGCTGGAAAATTCAAATTACGATGTTTTGGTCCTTACCGAACTAGTGAACAAGTGGGCCCAGCTACTTTTCAGTTAACTACCTTGACCGGAATTCCTCTTTCTAAAGTGATAAATGGTTCAAAGTTGCGGCCGTATCATCAAGCACTAGATTCGCACTGAAGTGTTCTACGGTTGTCGGTGTATTTTTTTTTTCTTTTCTTTTCCTTTTTTTAGTTTTGCGTGTTCGATGAATAAAGACCATAAACTCCTCGTTTTGCTACATAACCATGAATAATTGCCACCTTTTGTTATTGATTCTGCTCATGCATGCACACCGTAGTTATGAGGTTATCATCTCAACATCGCGCGATGATTAGCATTTTTGATCGCCTCCCGTTACCAAGTATCTACTTAATCTTCTTCTTTTCACTGATAATTGCTATTGTATCCGTGTTCTCTGTGCGTTGTGATTTCTGTGGTTATTGTGCAATTGTGTTCTTGTGCTCTTGTGTATGCATCATGGAAGCGTTAGCCAACTTCGCTGCCTTCCGTGACAGACTTCCTTAGGACGTAAGTGAATTCTTGCGTGTCCGAGGTTTTTCCAACTTCGCTGAATTGCCCTGGCATTCAGTGGAGTGCCATCCATACTATGCTCAGATAATTGTTGCTATTGCCGCCACACTTGCTACCGAGCAGAGTTGGCCTATTACGTGTTTTCCCTCTCCTGTCGTAATCACCATGCAGTCATTTGCTGCTGCTTTCCGACTCTCTCCGGAAGGACGAGAGAATGGCCCTAGCCTTCCAATCGCTACGATGAATCAATTGTTTCCCAGACACTCTTCGAATGATTATGCCATACTCTGTCACCCTGAGCCTGAAAGAACAGCTTTACAATTTTTAGTCCCCATACTAAACCTACAGAAACGCACTTATGGGATTTCTCGCCCATTCTACTCGGTGATTGATATGGTTGCTAGAGAGCCTATCAATTTTGCTTCCTATTATTTCCTGCGCATTCACCGTGAATGCGTTGCGATCATAAAGCAGGTTAACAAAGGCGATCTGCCGTGTTCCCGTCTCCCGCACATACTCACTTTTTTGTTTCCGACCCTCCAAGCAGTGCAACCACCACCCAGAGGTCCAATTTTATATCATGAGGAATCTGCTCAGATATTTGAAGACGATGAAGAAGATGATGAAGAACTCTTCCAGCTCCTTCACCGAAAACGAATCCGGATAAGTTCATCTGACAGTGAAGTGCAAGGGTCTGCCGCTGGAGATAAAGCAGATAAAAATGAAGAAGAGATTTTCCACGACACAGCTACATCGATTCACCATGATTCATCCGCTCAGTCATCTCCAACCCAGCAACAAGATCAAAGTGTTACTGCCAATTCCGAAGACAGATCTTCTAAGGAAGAATCTCAGCAGCAATCCAAACAAGATGTGCAAGAAGATGCACATGTTATTGTTGCAAAAATTTTCTAGGAATTGATTACAGAAGTAGAATCTGCAATTGCCCAACCTGAAGTAACTACGCAGCAACTTACCGAAGCAGCTAACAATCTGCAACCCACTCCTCCATCCGAACCTCCACTTAAACCCATTGTTCCCATTCCACCAATTGTACCTGAAACACCGGATTCATCATCCTCTTCACCTAATTATTCTCCACCTAATTCCCATCAACTCCTGAAAACTTCTTCATCTCAACCACGTCCTCCTCTTCCCGTTTCTTCGATTCCTATGATTACTGAACTCGCCAGAGAAATGAAAAATTGGTACGTGTCATCTTGGATCATCACATGTTGAGCTTGATATCTCAACACTCCCCCTCAAGCTCAATGCCATATCCTGTAATCCAAGCATCTCCGAAAACTTCTTCAAATTCTCAACTCCAAGTGCTTTGGTGAAAATATCAGCAACCTGCTCATCTGTTCTCACATAAACAAGATCAATATCACCTGCTAATACCTTCTCTCTGATGAAGTGATAATGTAACACCTCTATACTCAGTCTTTGTACTTGACAAAGCAAAAGTGTGTTGCTTCTTATTGCTCCATGTAATAGTTGCATTCCCAAGTGAGAATAGAAAACCACTAGTAGATCTTCTATATGGAATGCTACTAGCCCAATCTACATCGATGTATCCATAAACTTGCAAATCTACACCAGCCTCATAAAACAATGCATAATCCAAAGTAGCACTCACATATCGTAAAGTGCGCCTCAGAGCATCCAAATGTGGCTTCTTGGGAACCTGCATAAATTGGCTTTCAAGTCCAACAGTATAACTTAGATCAAGCCTTGTAATTGTGAGATATATAAGACTTCCCACAATTCTCCTAGCATTTTCCAATGCTTCACCTGATGTAGTATCCAACTTCAAATTATGATCTAATGGCATATATATTGGCTTAAAATCAGCCATACCATACTTTTGCAGCATATTCAAGGCATATTATCTTTGCGACATCCATATACTTCTTTCTGTATGTATAAACTCAATGCCCAAGAAATAGCGCAGCACGCTGTGGTCGAGATTTGACACTCAAGCTCGAGAACCATTTCGGGAAATCAAATCAATTTAAATGAAAAGACGACAAATTGACTAAAACCATGGTGATCTCTATCCTTTCATCCCTCATTTAAAAAATGATGAGATATAACATCTTATGTAGTTATATGTGTATGTGTACATGTTCATATTTCTCATAATAAGGACTCCATTTGGAGGTAAAAATTAAACGTTTTCTTCGTTAAGAGTCAAAATACGAAGATTATGTCTGACATCATAGAGACCACCAGTTTCGTTATTCAAAATATAACCAAATTTATCTGTGAGCAAGAGTGTTCTTTATGCATGAGTGTCTTTGTATGCATATGTAAGTGTACATATATGTTTGTATATAATAAATATGCAAGTACCTGTGTGCACATAAGCATACTCATTAGTTGTACATACACCTTTTTACTATATCATATAAAAATAATTACGAATATGGAAGGAGCTATGTGGAACTTGTGAGGTAAGCGGCAGAGCTCTTCAGGGATTCACGTAAGAAAGTTTGCAGGATTCGAAGTCGACGGGGAGAGAAGGAAAAGAAAAAAAAAGAAGAAAAGAAAAAGGCCTGTTTTGGTTGCTACACAGGGCGTATGTAGTCGAGAATATAGTCTGATCTCGGGAATAAGAGAACTACTCTGACATAGGGAGATGTGGAGAGAACTACTATGACGAAAGAACAGGTGGGCATCCATAGGGGTTTGCTGGCAGTTGTTGCTCATCGGAGGAGGTATCAAAGGTGAGAGGGGGCTTCTGTTCTGAAGGGGGGAAAGAAGACAACTCTGTGGATAGTGAGGAATTGAGCAATTCTGGAAATCGGACGCATGACGAGTTGAGAAGGAAGGACGCTGATCTGATAAAATCTTTATCCTGAGGGAATCATTTGTTCGCTGGAGGAGATCGAAGGTCATCAGAAGAACAAAAGAGGCAGTGCTGAAGGAGTGTAAGAAGGCTACAATATGTTATCTGCTAGCGTTATACGGAAATAGTTCAAATGGATCTGCTAGGGTGCATCTCTTCAACTACTGCTGCGAAGAAGTGTGCTTCTCTCTTTGAGCGTTGCATGGACTCGTCAGTAAGCATCGTAAATATGTTGTTTACAAATACTATTTGGAATTACATATGAAATGCAATTGCATAAATGATTGATTACTTTGGTTAATCCTTGAAAAAGATGTTTTACAGATATATATATACCGTACTAATTCTTTTCCGTAATGTTCGTATATTAAGAATTTTTTTTTCCTAAAGACGTTCTACGTTATGGTTGTGATCAATGATGATTTGCAATTAGCATGTTAAGCTTGTTAGGATAGCTTCTATTTTTTTCTACCTGTACTGACTACCTATGTAACAAGCAATTACTAGTTTTCCCTTATTGATTAAGGTTATTTGGCGAGGTGTAAATCTGTCTATACAGAGGTACTTTGAGGGTGGAAGTCTGCTATTTAAATAGAGGAAGAGAAGTCGCTGAGACGGAGTACTGTTTTTGCCTAAGCATCTTAACTTTGAAGTTCTGATGTGATTCGGTGTATTAGTTCAGGTATGACCGCACCACACTATCACATCTGCTACATGAGGAGGACGACAATTAGCATGTGGATTCATAAGTAAGCATCAATTAAAGTTGCTTAGTGAATCGAATGTCTGTAGGATCGATGATGCGCTAATTACCACTGTAGGAAGACTGATTTGCGAAAGGGGGGGTTGCCGTGAAATTTGAGGCATGAAAAACTCCTTCTGAATAAAAAGGCTCTTCTGCATTTTTCTATGCCGGAAATCGTAATCCGACAGTGACCATCGATTCATAGTCAATTACATCTTCTACGGTGAATTATATTTGACGTTCTGCTGCATAATCTGAGCTGTGTTCGTTGGATGATTTCCATTACAACGCCCATCAAGAATTTTGATCAGTGCTGTTGATTGGATGCTTTGATGAAGGACGAGCTAAAACTTGTTAGTGAATTATACATTCAGCGCTGAAGAACAAATAACTTAGACTTTAATCATCGAACCACGATCTGTTTTGTTTCTTCAGGCCGCGAAAAGAATTAATTAATTATATAGAATTTCTTTTCTCTCTCTCTCAGAACTATAATCTTAGGGACTGCCTTCAGTTTTTCATCCATGTCTACTATGATAGCAAAGTATTTTTGACGTGCCGTCTATGTTATGGAATGTGCTCTTTGATTACAGCAAGCCAAGAAACCGTGTTAAGATGGAATGGCTATAGCTAAATGGACTTTGGTGTATTTTGAATGAAATTGATGTTATAAGAAACATGAAGTCTTCAGGTTTATATTTTATATCTTTATCATGAATGGAATAATAAAAATACTAAAAACCAAATGTATACCTTATACAAGTATCTTAAAGATAGGCATTAGCTCATGGCCCATCTGAACTCGTGATATCTAAATTCAGGAGTTGATGCTTTGTTAAGTGAGCATAGCAAATTCATACGCCATGAGAACTTCCGGTTTAAGTCATTGAGTAAAGCAAATGAATTGTTGTTCTCTCCAATAAAAATTTTCATAGCCTAACCGTTCGAGTTTTAAGCCTTGATTCAAGTTTAAGTAATCAACCTCGGATAACAATTTGTACCCTCTTTTTTTTTCACGAACATTGACGACATACCTGGTGAACCCGACGTGAAAAGAGGGGGTGAGTGAGTTATAGAGCCACAAAGATTAGCATAATCAAAATGGAAGATATCCTAGCTCAATTCCTACGCTTTCAAGAAGAAGATAGGCGTCAAAAAGCCATCCAATCACTTCATGAACGTCTAGTCAATCGGTGTGGCTTTTTCAATGGAAAGAATGTCTCAAAGTTCTGCAAAGAATATGAACTCGAGGCCAAATACCTAGGTGTCGGATTAAGTCCGATGACGGAAAAAGAATTATGTGAAAACTTTATCTATGTGTCGGGATACGACATGCGAGACCAAATAATGCGAATAAATCAAACGACATGGTCCCAATACAAAGCGACACTCCTCAAGCAGTTTATGCTAGAGGATCTTGATAAAATAACTCGTAGATCTTTCCTGAGGTGGGTTCATATGCCCAAAGATCAACCAATTCTTGAGATCAAAGAAGAGTTTGAGCGAAAATATGATGATCTTTCTGAGCAGGATAAGAGGTGCATAAGTCATGAAAGGGTTTCGTTGTTTCTTCGAACAATCGATGTTAATGCCCGAGAAGAACTAATTCCACTTCTACAAGATATAGACTCCGACTCAGAACTCACAGAGGATTGGACGCTTGTCCATGAAGCTGTGATGAAATACGTAAAGAAACAACAAACAATTGAGAAATTTCTAAATGATTGGAGAACAGATCTTCAAACAGATGAAAATTATAACCATGTTCCAAGCATTTTACCAATCGTGGATAATGTTCAAGTCCATGAGGTTGTAGAGACCCCACTTGGGCATGAAGTAGATATGCATGGGCTTAACATACATAGTGATGATGGGAAGTATGAAGAAACTTCTAAAAGTGCAATCGATATAACCTCAAAGGTTACAAGATGCCAAGAGCCTCTAGATTTCTTTACAATGATAACATCTTTAGGTGCCATAAGCGCACAAACTCTGATGATGGGAGGATTAAAGGAGCAAGTGAAAGCTAATCAAAATCAAACCAAACTAAACCAACATCAAACCAAACAAACAACAAACATAAAACAAAACAAAAACCAACAAAACCCAACAAGAAATCAAGATGAAGCTTCCTCTACTCCGATAAACTCCTCACATCGAATAAAAGATAATCAAACAAATCAAGAAACATATCAAGATGCAAACAAAGAGATAGAGATATCTAGAAGGCTCATAGGTGACCGAATGGAGATAAAAGGTGAGATACAAATAGAGAACCTAATAAATATGTCTGAAGATCGAGCTCGAGATGCATCCTTACGTGATGACATCGGGCAAGATGTGGAGTATGATTGGATGTCACTTGATGGTGATGATCCCCTTCTAACACAAGATTCGGATAGAACTTCTGATCTAATGACTGAATTACATAAAGAAACTCCCATGGAACATGATGTTGAATCTAAGGACCTGTCAATAAAAGACTCGATGGGTAAGAAAATGGATATGCAGGAATCCACATTATACATGCATACAGAGATGCAAGAAAATGAACTTACTTATATGAAGGAGGACATGCAAATAATGAGTCCTCTAGAGATTGAAATATGTGATGACGAAGATGAGTATGATGCTAATCTAAAGGATGTACAAATGATAATTCCTCTAGATAGTGATATGTATGGCGATGGTGATAAGCATGATCCTAATCCTACCGATAGTCTAGATCAAGATCAAGATACTGATATTCTTTTGAGCGATGTCACATTGGACAAAGATCCTACACATAAAAAAGAGGATAAGTTGGATGGAGTTCAAATTAATGATATGTATGTAAATGATGCCACATTCCATGAAGAGAGAAATATGAATGAACATGAGGAGGATGAGAAAATACCATTGATCATTCCTCTAAATACTGATATGTATGTCAAAAATAATTATGTTGAGTTGAGTCCACACGTTGAAGAAATTGAGCATAAAGTGACAGATGAAATGTTTATTGTGACATATGATAAATCTGATGTGTGTATAGCATTGAAGGATATCCAATGTAAAACTATTGAGTCAAACGATTGCAACGATGAAGCTCAAGTTGATTTGGGTGTATATGTCAAGATTCTCGTACATGATGAGATACTTGAGCAAGAATCAATAATTGAAGAAGGTGGACTAAGTACATCCTCAGAAGAGAACGAGGAAGGATCGATGGAGATGGATGTAGAATCCTGTGATGACGTTTTGGATAAAGAAATTGAAGATCAAGATTTTCTTGATTATGAGGATATGGATTCCATTCACATTGAGGGAGAAATATTTTGGGAACATAACAAAGACAATGATGAAGAGTTCCTGGAAAGACTAGAACAAGAAGCAGATACCATAATTAATGGGACTCAAGTAGAAAGGAATCATGATAGATTGGAAGATAAAAATGATTATGTAATATCATCTGAGCATGATGCTCACTTCTACTTGATGAAGGAATTGAATGAATCTAATCAATACGTTTATTTCGATGAAGATGAAGAACATATTCGAAATGATGCAATTGAAGATATTTCCTCAAATGATCCCAAGCATGAAATGAATCAAAATCCATGCTTGCACGGAATTTTTAAAGATGATTTAAGCATATTAAAAATCAACACTCTATATTCATGTGTGTTTGACTCACCAAGAGTAACCTCACATGAGAGGATCATGAATAAAGGAGACTATGCCCAAACGATTGAAACATGGATGTTTGAATTTTCTAAGAGCTATGTATGCCAGTCGAGCCTTCAAGGAATGGACGAGCAAATGAAATGGCTTGTCCACATATCTAATCTTTTTAAAAATGATTCATGGATTGATGCGATCCAAAGGTGGCTTCTTAAGAAGCACAGTTTCTTTGGTGACCATATATCTAGGGAGACCTTGATCTCATCATCAAATGAAGGAAGTGTGCTCAGGTATCGAAGGGCACGAACATATGGAGAAGATGACACTTCGGACGACCGTGAGTCATATATGGAAGTGGACCCAACAGCACTTCTTGTATATAGTCGTGACTTAGCAGAATATGCAGAACTTTTACAACAGCTTGCCTTGTTCCGTAGGGAACGTGAGGGGGGTGAGACGTCTTAAAGATAGATTAAAATGTTATATTAAAGCTATGTGTAAATAATGTTTATTTTAAATCAAGTTAGGGTTTTTTTTTTATGAAGAATAAAGTCAGAAAAGATCCTCGGAGATCGGCAAGAAAACGAATACCAATGTATATAAATAAAGCCAGGTAATATTTTCCTTTTGAATAACTATTTTTAAATAAATTCGTGTGAAATAAGCCTCTGATTTATGCAGGATGACCAAGTTCAAGTTTTTTCCTAAAGAAAGAATGATTAAAGGCGACAAGCTCGAGCGGCTTCTGATTTTATACTGGTGAGATGTTATTGTTTCAGTTTCTTTTTCTCTCATGCATATATGTGTATGTATGTATATATATATATATCCATATGAAAGGACTACATGGGTTGGGCATATAACATGTAAATAAATGCATAATTAAGAAAAATTAAGTAGAACAAAAAGCTCGTGCCACTAATTAGATTACATGTAATATATAAGGACCCGGATTATATGAGTAAGATTAGAAGATGGACTAGAACTTTCGAGAGCAAGACCTAGGAAGGTGAAGGGAAGACCTAGACTAAGTATCTGTATATAGTAGTGTTTACGAGCACTTGATGAGTGAGACACTTCGACTTCTACTCTTGATCTCTCATCTGACCTAATCTTCAGACAGATTATATCTTGAGAAAAGAATTCTTATACCAGCCAGCTATCTATGTGTATGTGTATGTGTTGTTGGGTGCTGCGATGAGCAAGTAGGCGGGTGGAACTACCTTGATCGGGTGATCAGGGCCACGAGCTGACGCTAGTTGTGTCGTATGGCCTAACCTACATGTTGTTACGCGCTCATACGGGTTGATAGGCGGGTGGAGTCACTCTAACCGGGTGGTTAGAGCCACGAGCTGACGTTGATTTCGTATGAGGCTGACATTGTGCATCGTGCGCTATGTCGGGTCGGTAGATGGGTGGACTAAACCTGGCCGGGTGGTCAGGTCCATGAGTCGCATCCGATTTCGACATAGGCCGAAAAGTGTGGAAAAATAAATAAATAAAAATAAAAGCAAAGATATGAAGGTTGAGCTGGGACAAAGAATTAAAATAAAAGAAAAATAGAATAAAAATAAGAGAAAAAAAAAAATTAAGAAAAGGTCTGATGGAGGTTTGGATGATAGAAGATCAATAGGGAAGCCAGAAGCGAGTTTCATAAATCGAGTTAGTGAAGACTGGTATATGCAAATGCTTCGGATAGGCTACTAGATCTGACCGGGTGGAGTTAACGAGAGAGCTAAGAAGTTTTCGATTTACTCATATGAATTCTAGTCTAAGTGCATTAGTGTATTCTGATATGTTGTATGAGATATTTTTGTCTACACTCTTCCCTTAATGTATGCCAATTTCAATGTGCTTTCAAATTTCACGTATTAAGTTAAAATTTTCTTTAAGCCTTGTTTATATGCTATGACTACTTGATCCTTGCTTGTGTTTGATGTTATGCATGCAGGTTGGTGCATCCGGAGGATGCACAGGTTCAGAGGGGGTGGATGTGGTCGAGATTTGACACTCAAGCTCGAGAACCATTTCGGGAAATCAAATCAATTTAAATGAAAAGACGACAAATTGACTAAAACCATGGTGATCTCTATCCTTTCATCCCTCATTTAAAAAATGATGAGATATAACATCTTATGTAGTTATATGTGTATGTGTACATGTTCATATTTCTCATAATAAGGACTCCATTTGGAGGTAAAAATTAAACGTTTTCTTCGTTAAGAGTCAAAATACGAAGATTATGTCTGACATCATAGAGACCACCAGTTTCGTTATTCAAAATATAACCAAATTTATCTGTGAGCAAGAGTGTTCTTTATGCATGAGTGTCTTTGTATGCATATGTAAGTGTACATATATGTTTGTATATAATAAATATGCAAGTACCTGTGTGCACATAAGCATACTCATTAGTTGTACATACACCTTTTTACTATATCATATAAAAATAATTACGAATATGGAAGGAGCTACGTGGAACTTGTGAGGTAAGCGGCAGAGCTCTTCAGGGATTCACGTAAGAAAGTTTGCAGGATTCGAAGTCAACGGGGAGAGGAGGAAAAAAAAAAAAAAAAAAGAAAAGAAAAAGGCCTGTTTTGGTTGCTACACAGGGCGTATGTAGTCGAGAATATAGTCTGATCTCGGGAATAAGAGAACTACTCTGACATAGGGAGATGTGGAGAGAACTACTATGACGAAAGAACAGGTGGGCATCCATAGGGGTTTGCTGGCAGTTGTTGCTCATCGGAGGAGGTATCAAAGGTGAGAGGGGGCTTCTGTTCTGAAGGGGGGAAAGAAGACAACTCTGTGGATAGTGAGGAATTGAGCAATTCTGGAAATCGGACGCATGACGAGTTGAGAAGGAAGGACGCTGATCTGATAAAATCTTTATCCTGAGGGAATCATTTGTTCGCTGGAGGAGATCGAAGGTCATCAGAAGAACAAAAGAGGCAGTGCTGAAGGAGTGTAAGAAGGCTACAATATGTTATCTGCTAGCGTTATACGGAAATAGTTCAAATGGATCTGCTAGGGTGCATCTCTTCAACTACTGCTGCGAAGAAGTGTGCTTCTCTCTTTGAGCGTTGCATGGACTCGTCAGTAAGCATCGTAAATATGTTGTTTACAAATACTGTTTGGAATTACATATGAAATGCAATTGCATAAATGATTGATTACTTTGGTTAATCCTTGAAAAAGATGTTTTACAGATATATATATACCGTACTAATTCTTTTCCGTAATGTTCGTATATTAAGATTTTTTTTTTCCTAAAGACGTTCTGCGTTATGGTTGTGATCAATGATGATTTGCAATTAGCATGTTAAGCTTGTTAGGATAGCTTCTATTTTTTTCTACCTGTACTGACTACCTATGTAACAAGCAATTACTAGTTTTCCCTTATTGATTAAGGTTATTTGGCGAGGTGTAAATCTGTCTATACAGAGGTACTTTGAGGGTGGAAGTATGCTATTTAAATAGAGGAAGAGAAGTCGCTGAGACGGAGTACTGTTTTTGCCTAAGCATCTTAACTTTGAAGTTCTGATGTGATTCGGTGTATTAGTTCAGGTATGACCGCACCACACTATCACATCTGCTGCATGAGGAGGACGACAATTAGCATGTGGATTCATAAGTAAGCATCAATTAAAGTTGCTTAGTGAATCGAATGTCTGTAGGATCGATGATGCGCTAATTACCACTGTAGGAAGACTGATTTGCGAAAGGGGGGGTTGCCGTGAAATTTGAGGCATGAAAAACTCCTTCTGAATAAAAAGGCTCTTCTGCATTTTTCTATGCCGGAAATCGTAATCCGACAGTGACCATCGATTCATAGTCAATTACATCTTCTATGGTGAATTATATTTGACGTTCTGCTGCATAATCTGAGCTGTGTTCGTTGGATGATTTCCATTACAACGCCCATCAAGAATTTTGATCAGTGCTGTTGATTGGATGCTTTGATGAAGGACGAGCTAAAACTTGTTAGTGAATTATACATTCAGCGCTGAAGAACAAATAACTTAGACTTTAATCATCGAACCACGATGTGTTTTGTTTCTTCAGGCCGCGAAAAGAATTAATTAATTATATAGAATTTCTTTTCTCTCTCTCTCAGAACTATAATCTTACGGAATGCCTTCAGTTTTTCATCCATGTCTACTATGATAGCAAAGTATTTTTGACGTGCCGTCTATGTTATGGAATGCGCTCTTTGATTACAGCAAGCCAAGAAACCGTGTTAAGATGGAATGGCTATAGCTAAATGGACTTTGGTGTATTTTGAATGAAATTGATGTTATAAGAAACATGAAGTCTTCAGGTTTATATTTTATATCTTTATCATGAATGGAATAATAAAAATACTAAAAACCAAATGTATACCTTATACAAGTATCTTAAAGATAGGCATTAGCTCATGGCCCATCTAAACTCGTGATATCTAAATTCAGGAGTTGATGCTTTGTTAAGTGAGCATAGCAAATTCATACGCCATGAGAACTTCCGGTTTAAGTCATTGAGTAAAGCAAATGAATTGTTGTTCTCTCCAATAAAAATTTTCATAGCCTAACCGTTCGAGTTTTAAGCCTTGATTCAAGTTTAAGTAATCAACCTCGGATAACAATTTGTACCCTCTTTTTTTTTCACGAACATCGACGACAACGCCAAGATCTTTCATGTCAAATTCCTGCATAAGAAGTTGCTGACAGTAGACATTTAGCTACAAGGCTGAATGTTTCCTCATAATCAATGCCATATGTTTGTGCATATCCTTTAGTTACCAATTGTGCTTTATACCTTCTTATGCTACCATCAGCATTATGCTTTACCTTGTAAACCCATTTGCAGCCTATGGGTTTCTTTCCTTGTGGCAATGGAACCAGCTTCCATGTATCATTTCCATAAAGTGCAGCCATCTCCTCATCCATAGCTTTTTCCCAATCTGCAATTCCATGTGCATCTTCAAAGCAAGAAGGTTCAGCATCTTGTATTACCTTTGTCATGTAGGAACAATGACGATCCATATAACTATCATACATCAATCATTACATTGAATTCTGCATCCTCCCAGATCTTCTTGGTCATGGGTCACTTCTTGTATCATTTGCATGTGCCCTTCTTACTCCTGGAGTCTTCACAGAGGGCAGTCCAAGTTCCTCATCAATACTCTTTTCTGAACCGCTTGAATCTCCATCAACGTCTCCAAAACCTGCACATGTTTTTATGACCTAGCAAAAGCTTTTCTTTACCTTTCTTGGATGTATTTGATGAATTTGTTGGACTGAAATTTCCACACAATCTTCCACTTCATGGATTTGGGTTGGAACTATTGCTTGGTGATGTGTCCGGTCCACTCAAAAGTTGAGATATTGCACTTGATTTTTCAGTATTTTCTTTGTCATTTGGTTCAAGATTCAGTCCTTCTTTGGCATCTGCATAGAAGCTTGACATTTCATCAAATACCACATCTCTGCTCACATTTACCTATCGTGTGAGTGCATTATAGCATTTATATCCCGCTCAAGGGAGTATCCAATGAAGATACACTTTTCTGCTTTTGGATCAAGCTTCATCCTCAATTCATATGGGATATGTACATATGCAATACAGCCAAAAACTTTCAGATGTGATAAGTTTGGCTTTTTACGTATAAACTTCTCCAGGTGTAACTTGATGTACAGCAGCAGTCGGAGTTCTGTTCATGATGTATACAGCAGTATGCATAGCTTCTGCCCAATAACAATGAGGCATATTCTTCTCAGCCATCAAGGCTCTTTCTATTTCTGCAATATGTATATTTTTAGGTTGAGCAATGCCATTCTGTTGTGGTGTGTACTTGCATGAAAACTGATGCCGAATTCCATGATTTTTTTGAAAACTGCTGAACTCATTTGACATGTATTCACCTCCTCCATCAGATCCTAATATCTAAATGTACTTCCCTGTCTGCTTTTCCACCATAGCTTTAAAATTTTGGAAGTGAGTGAACACCTCGCTCTTCTCTTTCATGAAATATACCCATACTTTGCGTGTATGGTCATCAATGAAAGTAACATAAAACCTACAACCGCCCATAGATGTGGTCTTTGTTGGACCCCAAACATCTCTATGTACTACTTCAAATACATTCTCACTAACATGCTTGTCATGTGAAAATGATGCTCTTGATTGTTTACCAAATTGACATGCTGCACATACCTTTTGCATTTCTGCAACTTTGAAATTTGGTAGTCCATGGATAATCTCCTTTGACTGCATCAATTTCAGTCTTTGCAAGTTTGCATGTCCAATCCGTTTGTGCCACCTCTCTATATCTGCAATAACTCCTGTGCCTTTTGCAAACATGGCTACATTTATTTCAAGAATCTTAACATTTAAGGTGAACATCCTACCCATTTTATTTCCTTTGGCAACCAATCATTCATCCTGCTTGTAGTCTTCTACATATAATCCATCAGCATTGAACTTGACTTGTAATCCCTGGTCAACCATTTGTCCAACAAAAACTAGACTCTTTGTAATATTAGGAGCATGTAGCACATCAACAAGATGTTTTACCTTTCCATCCTCCATCGATAGTGCTATGCTTTTTGTATGCTCAATAGAATGTGACATGTCATCACCTGTTTCAACATATCCAAGAATTGGCAATTTGTGCAAAGTACTAAACCATTTTGCATGACTCATCATGTGATTTGAAGCACCTGAATCAACATACCAGAATTATCATTTGATTTTGAAACACCAGCACACATCGTATTCATCATGTGATGTTGAACCATGAACAGCTTCTCAGAATCATTTGCACTTGTGGATGCATAGTTATTCTACCGTCTTCTTTTATTTTGATTCTTCAACCTACAATCACGTTCAAAGTATCCAGGTTTACCACAATTCCAACATCCTTTATTGTCATTACCTGAATCATTTCTTTGGAAATTTCTATGGCCTCTTTGGCTCCCCCTGCCTCGAAACTGTCCTCTTCCTCCTGCATGATTTTGTTGTTGACTTTGGTCTTGGTTACTATTTCTCAATTTGTATGTGTGCTTCTCCTTGAGAGTGAGAGTGTGTGCGTGAGCTCTCTTCTTGATCTCCTTCCTCGTGACATGGTATCAGAGCCAGCGTGGTTGTAGAGAGCTCGTGGAGAAGGCAACGATGAAGAGTACGCAGCAAGGCATGGAGAAAACGTGATTCACAAACGACCTCCATTTTCTACAAAAATCGGCGTAAAGGTAGAAGACCTCAAAATATTTTTGAGAGTTATCCCTTTAGGGTCACTTGTTTTTGTCAGATTGAAGATTCGGAGCCATCTCGGCCTTCGTTCCAAGCCCGCAAGGTGGGGCCTATAAAAAAACCAGGTGTGTTTCAGAAACTGTAACTTGCGTTCTGCTCGGCAACACTCATATATTCTAGATCGAGAATTTCAAGCGATTCCGTGTATTGTTGGTACACGAAAACTGCGTTTTTCTGAGATCGAACTGTCACGTCATAGTGCGACAGTGTTCAAGCAGAAGTGCTGCTTGTAGTGTTTTGCAGTGTTGTGAATTGCTGCAAAAATGGAAAACGTAGATGGAATGAGTTAGCTTATGAGCGATAAGCTGGACAAGAACAACTTCCATGCTTGGAGATTCAGAATGACGAATTTCCTGATGGGAAAAGGCTACTGGAAGTACATCAAAGGAGAGAACCCTCCACAATATTCTTATGGATGATCACCTATGTAAAGACTAAGTTTCTAGTGTCATATTGAACAAAGGTATACCGAAAAGGAATCGGACTGCAGATCAGGTAAGAGCATATGAGGAATGGAATCAAGGAGCACGAAAGGTAATGTACGGGCTATCTGGTAGCATACAGGATAGCATGATTGGACACATACAAGATGCCAAGACTCCAAAAGAGGCTTGGAAAAGTTTGGTCAAATTGTATGAGACCAATACAAAGGCACGGAAATTGCAACTCAAGAACAAGCTGCCTACATTGGAGAAGAAGAGCATCTCGATAAGTGACTACACCCTGAAAATCAAAAGCATATGTGAGTCACTTGCATCTATTGGCGTGAATGTAGATGATGATGATAAGGTGGAAGTGTGTCTTCGTGGTTTAGGAGCTGCATATAAGTAGTTCAAAACTTCTATACAGACCAGGGAAAATATTCCAAATTTTGCTGATCTAGTATCTATGTTGATTATTGAAAAAAAGAATCTTGGTGAGGATTCGAAATCCCAAGGAAAATCTAGTTCTGAGCAGGTATTCTACTCTGCTAGAGGAAGAGATAAAGTAGAGGTTTTGAAGTGGAAGAATAATCATCTTCTTCTTCTTCTATTACATAAAAAGGAATGTACAAGGTCATTATTTGGAGATTGATATGTCCAACGTCTTTGGGCCAATGATCAAATTTTTGTATCCTCTTGACGTAGAAGATAAACATAGCTTTTGATGAACTTGTGAGACGTATATTCTGTAAACATCGTACCTTCCTTCTCTCCTTTTGAAATTAACGCATAACTACTATTGGGCTCTTCAATAAGGAATCCTTTTTTATTAAATTTTACCTAATACCCTGTTTCAAACATCTGCCCAATAAATATTAGGTTTTGTGTAATGGTAGGTACATGTAGTACCTCTCATAGGCCACTTCCTCGTGCCTTCCTTCAAGCGTGATGTCTCCCACGTGTTGAGTCTTGCATTATGTATTGTCACCTATTTGTACATATCCGTTTCTGTTAGTAGGCCGCAAATTAATAAACAAATCATCTATGACATGTGGTTACTATAACCATTGTCATTCAACCATAATTGATCACATGAAGTACTCGAATCCCTTCCATGCCTCATAGCTAGTAAATGCTCGTTTTCATTTGATGTTGAGGATTTGTAATAAATAACTTGGTTCCTATTGATGTGGTTCCCTTGCTTTGAATCCTCGTGGTAGCACTCAATCACATAGTACCTTGTATTTCACATATGTATCATCCGTTGCCTTGTTTCTTTTGTTTTTTGCTCTTCCACCATATTTTCCTCCACTTGCTCTGCATTGTGTGCTTCCTACTTTTGCTTTGCAATGATCTTATCCTTGAATTTTGTGGTTTTGATGTCTTGGATTTTGATTGTGCCTGCCTCTTCCTTGATATCCAAATCTTCCATACCTTCCTCTTGAATTCTTTCCTACATTAAAAATTTATTCTTCGTTGTTTTTACCTTTTCTTCCTCCATGGTTAAGTTCTTCAGTGACTACGAGAGTGTTTAGTCGTTCAAAATCATGAAGAGTGATTAGCACATCTAATGGAGCCAAGAACATCTCATAGATCCTTTGCCTTTAAAATGTATTCATTTATTCTTTTGTTTGATGTCTTTCTGAGAGTGCTCAATGTATTCTTGACAGTGATCTTCCTACACTTGTTTGAGCTAGAATATAACTTCTTCAAACAGTCCCACACCCTTTTATAGGTTTTCAAGTCTTGTATGTGCTCAATCATGGAGGTTCTCACATATTTGAAAAGGATGAACATCACCCTTTTATCTCTTTCTTCACATTCTCTAACTTCTTTCTTCAATTCTCTAACTTCCCTTCTTTGGTGCTGGATTTTTGTGATAGGATCTATATAGGGTTTTCCTTCTGTGCCACTCACTAAGCCCCAAATTCCTTTTCCCATCAATAAGTTACTTACTTTAAACTTCAAAGGTTGGTAGTTATCTTTGATAAGATTCTCCATTTGTGTATTGTAACGAGTGATCCTCATCTTCTAAGTGCTTAGCAAGCTCCCCCTTAGTGAAATGTGATGAGTAAAGGTTGTCGACATTACATCCCAATCGATTCTTTAAGATACAAGCACCTCCTTGTATTGTGGACTTGATTTTTTGTCCCTCCTTCAACTTGTTTTCTCTGATTTTTAACAACATCTCTTCTTCAATCCAAGCTTTCATTCAATGTTTCATGGTCCTTGCCAATTTCATCGAATTTGAAATTTTTGCTTTGATACCATTGATGGAGTATTTCCACTCCTAAGTCAAACTTGAAGCTAATGGACCTCACCTAAGATCCTTTTCTATGCTGCCATAGTCAACGAAAGTTATCATTTTTCTCAAATGGCTTCTACCATGAACCTAAGACTTTGTGATCAGTCACAAGGCCTCTTATAGATTTCTTATGTGTTATAAATACCAAAATGATTCTCGTAACTCACACAAACATTTTTTGCATGAAATATTACACAAATTCAAATAGTGACTAGAAAATGAATCACTTAAGAAATATCTAATTTATTTAGGAGAACTTAGAGTTAAGAACTAAGACTTATAGAAAACTAAATTAATGTATTAAGGAGCCTAATGAACATATATTTGATCTGAAATGGATACCCATGGTTGCTAAACAAGAGTGTGGCAAACCACTATCATATATGAGGCTTTTACAAATGTGGCAAAGCATTGCCATATAAGAATCAAATACAAAATTTTGGTGCACCACTGCCATACACATGCAGAGAATGTTCCATATGAACAGTCTTGCAACAAAGAACATTCATGAAATGAGATAAATTCACATGAGATTTACAAACAAGTAAAAACCAAGTTTATAAATTCTTCACGTCATCACAAACGCTCCCATGAAACGATCGCACCGCATCCCTCCAAGTCCTCCAATAGTGCAGTCAATCCATGATGATATCCATAAGCCTCCTCCGTTCGTGTTGGAGGATGATCCATTCCCGGCTCCTGCAACAAATATGTGTTAAACGCGTGTTTGTCGTCAGAAACGCGTTTAAGCTCTTTTCGGGTTCTTGGGAGTGGAAGGGGTCTGAATAATCAGAGGCCCTATACTTGATTTTCCCAATTTGACACTCACACCACAGTACCTTAATATTTAAATCTCTGTTAATACAAATTACTCTCTAGACTCTAATTCGTTCTCTCACAATTTCACTATCTATACTCAGACTATTACGAACTCTTCCACAACCTTACCGATTCGCTCTGATTGTCACGTCCTCAACACACAGCGCTGAAACTATTCATTACCATAATACAGACTCACAAGTCGTACTTAATGGAACAACGTTAAACTCAAGTGAAGGTAATCAGCAAAAGCGAAATAACACAGTACTACTCAGAATTCTCAAAACACAACACAACGGAACTACACAGACGTATCGCCCAGACAGACAGTCTGATGATCCTTTTCGTTGTTACCAAAGCGTCCTTTCATTGATTTATAAGAGATTACAGTTCTTCGCAATGATCTTTCGGTTCGTGCGGAATATGAAAAAGAGACAAGTTTACAATTGCCAATCCGGCGGCTTACACTGGCACGCACCGTGCACTTGAACCCGCAGGTATACAAAATCTTATGGCTCATCTATTATACCCTGTAGATACATTGTTCTAGCTAATTTAAACGTTTGCAAAATTTTCTTTTTTAACGAATCCAGCATCTGTTTCAGTATCTGTGGTTCTACTAACTGGGCATCAGTTCTAACTGAACTAGTGGCAATAACTTGGCTTATCAAAATTTCTGCCTGTGTTTGCAGAAAGGCTTCTTGCAGATAAAAGTCATTCGATAGAGCTACATCATGGTTTACTTTCATATCGGCAATCTGTTGATCTATTCGTGATAAGCATTCTACTTGAGCTCCAAGTTGCTTTTCTCTTCTCTCCAATTCTTGATTCTGAAATTGAATGGTCCGGTAATATGCATCTCTTTCTCTTCGAATTGCTGGAATCTCTTTCTGGAGCTGAGCGACCAATGTCATCTGATCTTTAAGAGCAGCATTTGATTCAAATAGGTTAGCATTTGCAAACTCTAGCTCTGCATTGGTTTGCTTTAGTAAAATTGACATTTCCTGTCCTTTCTGCACTGCTTCATCCAATTGTTCTCTAGTTTCTTTTAATAAATTTCCCAGTGCTATGCAGGCATCCTCTTTATCCTTAACTAATTGCCGTAACTGAAGAATTTCTGCATCAGCAGCACATAATAAATCATCTTTGGCTGTTACTTCAGCCAATGCAGCATCTCTTTGTTTAATCAATGTTTCCTGTTCAACAAGGTGAGCCTGTAACTGTTTAATATGGAAGTGCAGATTATGATTCTCTGCCTTCACTGCATCTACCTCTTCCTGCAACGAAATGATATCTGCTTCTAAAACATCAATTTTATGTTGTAATTCATGTTTGAGATTATCAGTAATGTCCATCTGTTGTGGTAGTTGTTGCGACAGGTTATAGTGGTCATGCCAGTATATGTCAAGGATACTTCATTGGGCTTTATTAGATTTATCTACCGAGAGTGATGGCACATTTGTTCCTTGCCAGCTCACTCATTCTCGGACATTAGGTTTTCCCTTATGTACTGATCTTTATATATTGCACTTGTTGTATTCTTCTTTTTTAGGTCATTCTTGTAAATTCCTTTTTATGTAAATAGAAGAAGAAGTAGAAGAAGAAGAAGTAGAAGAAGAAGAAGAAGAAGAAGAAGATTATTCTTCCTTGCCTCAATCTGTGTGTGTGCTTCTCCTTGAGAGTGAGAGTGTGTGTGTGAGCTCTCTTCCTTATCTCCTTCCTCATGACACATACTTGTCTTTCAATGAGTTTAGTATGGCTTGTTAAAGAACTTTCCTACTACTCCATCATCATAGGAGATAGCTCTCTGTTGTTGCACAAGTAGATGATAGTTTCAACTAATTTCTTATATCTTCCAAATATCCACTAGATGTGAAGTATCTTCAATAGTTCTAGCTCATATAATGCCTTCTTCAGCTTAGGTATCTTGTTCTTTGAATGGAGATCATCAAAACTTGGTAGTTCATACACATATACCTCCTCCTTAAGGTCTTCATTCAAGAATGTCAATTTGACATTCATGTGATAGACTGACCATTGTTTATGAGCAAGCAATATTATTTAGTCCCTTTGACTTGTGAGTAGCCCTATGCAACAAGTTTAGCTTTGTACTTCTCCAAAGTACCATCAACCTTGTACTTTATATCTTCTAGACTGACTTGATATGCCGCATGTCTAGCATAAGGGATAACAAAATTTTGATAGCATTACTCTCATAAAATGGAATCTAGAATCAAATAACCATTTGTGGGAATCAACATCCAAATCTTCCAAGAATCACAATAGCAAATAAAAATTTGATTCAATGACCATAGGCTAACACAATAGCCAATCATAGTGACAAATGGGTTGACAATAGACAATTAAAGTGACCATAGGCTTTGTTGACCTAGAACTTTGTATCTAGATTTGTAATCATCTAGAAATATTTAAATCCTCTTTGAGCACATGAAATCACTTTGATTCGAATAATCTAATTCAAGTTATTGAAATAACACTAACCTATTGTCAAAGTGATTTCATACCTAACTTATAAATCAATCTACCTTTTTTGACTTTTTGACATACTAGAACTTTGAACCAATTTATGTGCCCTTCAGAAAAATTTGTATCTCTCTTTAGGACCCACAGATATCTTTAGGACATCCCAAATCAATCTTGTTACCTCTATTTATGGTCAAATTATTGAAATATTATCAAGAAGGTTACCAACTATAGTATCACTTCTTTTGCCCCGATCTTCCATTGAAGCTCCTTGCACTTGAGCCTTGAACATGCTTTGATACTAATGAAGTCCTTTGGTGGGCTGAACAAAAATATCAAGGAGGACATGGAGGGAGAGAGAGAGAGAGGAGAAGTAGATATGCACACACATGGAGCTTCCAAACCATAATGATCATATGTGAAGATGCTCTATAAAGAAGACACACACACATGCTTACATCCACAACAAGTGATGGTTGCACTATGCAAATATGCTTATGTGTATATATAGGTGAGTTGATTTTACCCACTAAAGGTTCTAATGAGCACATTTGCTGGTCTAATTACAAGTGAATATGATGGCACATTCAACTCTTACCATTAATATTTGCTATGAATAGTGAGGTTTGAAGGATCATGTCATCCTAATGGAATGTTTGTTTGGTTCAAAATTTGATAGTAAAAACCTAAATTGATTGTTTGGGTAACTTAAGTCTAACTCAAATTTTTGTTGTTTTTTCTAGTGTTGCATCCGTATGCAAAAAGTGCATAGTGTTATGTACGCTAGATAACTAGAGAATAGGATTTCAAGGAAGTGCTTGGTTCTTCTCTTTTAAGTATTCTTTTCATTAGATTCTACAAATTGTATAGGCATTAAGAAGTTATGGATGAAATGCGAAGATATGCTCTTGATAACTTTTCTCACTATAATTTTCCCAATGAGATGTTATTTTGTGTATTATGCAAAAGTTATAGTTACACATGGCTTGCACTTTTGAAGCATTTTTAAAAAATACAGTAAAACATCAAACAGACCGTTTTTTGGTTTACTTAGAGACCATTTCATAAATCAATTGCTCCCTTGTTCCACAACTTGACCTCCGAAAAAATCGAAGTAGACCATCCCCTATGATTGGAAAACGTTCCATAAATCCATAGTGGTAGAGACAATGCAATTATGATCTAATTATATGTGTTGCAAAGGATATTTACCATGGATGAAACATTGGATGCTCAGTAGAGATTAGATTAGTTCATGTTTTATTATGATGGCATATCTAACACGGATTGTTACTAGTGTTTTGCCACATTAGTTCATGTTTTATTATGATGGCATATCTAACATGGATTGTTACTAGTGTTTTGCTAGAGACCATTTAGAGAACCCATTTTGTTCATAGATACAGAAAACTGCCTAAAGAAGCAACGTTGATTAGAAACAAATAATGTAACAGTGCTGTTCTGATTGTGAATCAAAGTTTAGGGCCGGATTTGATGCTAGAAGCCCTCTTTGAGTAGCCACTGAATCTTAGTATGGATTATCAAAGGTATTGGGTGTAATCACATCCAAATTTGTGAAGGTATTTGGGTGTACTCACATCCAAACCACTTGCTATTGGGGATATTGATTCAAGTTCTGACTCAAAATCTGCATCTAGGATTGAATCCCCCGATGTCAATCTTCTGGCAAAAGAAGAACAATGTGCCCTTCCAATAGTATGTCCCCCTATTAATAAAAAAATATGAGACCTTGGATAAGTGACATGATAAGTTTCTCTCCCTCCCTCCATCGATGCTCCCCCCCTTATCTTCTCTCTCTCTCTCTCTCTTTCTCTCTCTCTCTCTCTCTCTCTCTCTCTCTCTCTCTCTGCCCCCCCCCCGCCCCGTGGTTGCTTACTTCAAAGTGCCACAAGATCGACTCCATCAAGACCCACAACCTGAAAGGTGCACAAGAGTTATGGCACATTTTCAAATGACCGAGCAAGCTTGAAAAAGCCGCACTCATGCTAGCAAAGATCAATGTATCCATTCCCCCCAACAGCACACAGTAGTTCGGACTGATTGCCTGCACATATATTAGGAATGACCTTGATAAATCCCACAGTTGAGAATACATTCCAATCAAGAGCACTCTCCGCTATATATTTCTACCCATTAAGCCAAGAAGCCCTGAATATATTTGATCTGCATGTCAATCGTACAGATCATAATCTTTTGCACACCAAGAACCCTGTGACTCGAGAATAATAAGCTCCTGTAAATATAGTGCCGAACAATGAAATGTGTAATGGATCAAAACAGAATGTTGCAAGAATTTGTTCATTTAAGAATAACAATATCAAAGTTGTTGAATGAATGATTGGTCTTATATGGACAAGCAACCCAATTTGTGTAGCTAAACCATATATGAATTGTACTCCTAAATATTTTACACATAATTAATGCACCTACATTCACCCTCTTGCATGCTGAAAGAAGTTCTCAACAGATTATTAAACAAGTTTGTTTGACCTTGTAGCACAATAATCTCTTTACTAGGTCTTATTCATCCCATAAAATTATCTATCTTCCCCTCAACAAATGAGACTGAATTGGTGCAATGGAGCCAACAAATGATGAAAAAGCACTAGTGCATGAAGAAGATGAAATGATAATTCCATTACTAAACCAATGTGTTTCATACAAGACGTCTGTAACTACCGAGGAATTCAATGACTTGATACCATCCAAGAAGAAAATTATGCAAATGAGACAAAAACTGAAAAAAATAAATTTCTGCTCATAAGTAAAATAGTGCCATAGTCCACCCATGTTCTCTCAATGTAGGGCGTCCATGATGCTCATAACAACTCTATACGTTAAGACATAGGGTAGAGGTATGTGGGCTCAAATGAATATCTTGACTAGTATAGAAGTGAATTATAAGAACGTGATTGAGAGATGTGCTCTTCTGTATATGGCTAAGCATGGGGAACTATTGAGTGGGGACTCACTTCTTGCATAGGAGATGTTTGTCCATACACAAGCCAGCACATGGAGTCCAACACAAAGGCTGCAAAAATAACCAACCAAATTTATAATTAGTACAACTCAATCAAGGAATCATTCAAGCCTCATAGTGGGGCCCTCAAGTTAGAAAACCATGAGCTTTAACATTTGTTGTAAACCATTCTTCCTAAAATCCGAGTTGGCAATGAATCAAGTCTACCTAAAAGACATTGTAGCCATGAATTTCAGTATAAATGTCACCTAGCATGTAATATGTGATTCCTAGCATGTAATAGAAATGCGAACTAGGTTACTTCTTATAAAGCAACAAAGGAGTGTGCAAATTATGAAACAGAGCTCTTTGTGCAAAGGAGTGTGATTGTTTTGTTTTTGTGTCAGGAAGAAAATTGGAGCTCTATCTTTTAGTAAGGAGCCGACAGAAACAACAGCGACATCAAAGGGGAGACAAACAATAAAGAAAAGAAAGACATGTTGCAACTCTGAAGAGACCCTGTAACGTAGGCGAGCTCGCACGATTAGAGCATCCCGTCTAAACAATTCCAACTATGGCAGATACAGAGTTGCAAAAGTGGCATTGCCTCTTCTCACCGTTGGTCTATGTATCGCGAAAAGTACAGAGATGTAGTCCAATTACAGATTACGCCATATTCAAGCCAGGCGTATGATGCACTGGGTGCTGATTGCTGTGAACAATGAGATTGAAACGTTGATCTATTCTGTGAGCACCTCCAAGAATGGGGAAATTTTGTAGCTCAAATGATCTGCGAGAACATAAACGTAAGAGAGGGAGAAAGAGGAAATAGCTAAATGTCACAAATATTAGCAAATATTGGCAGCTCATGTGATGCACGAATGAGCACTTAACGCAATTCCATAATTCACAAAATTAGCGGGAAGTTGCAGATTTTACTCAGACCAGTATGTAGATTCATCTGTGTAGCAAAATAAGGTCAAATTCATCTGTGTAGCAAAATAAGGTCAAGTCAGCACTCAAATATTGGCTTTCCTCTGTGTCCTGACCGCACTTCATGTCAGCAAGATGGTCGAGATCTTCACAGAGTCTACCAACCAATCAGTAGAAGATTACGATTTGTGCGCTTGATGCATCATCGACATAATTATTTGCTTCTTCTTCCGGTAGTACATGTCACAGTAGTCGCTCAGACAAGTGATTACTCAGCCATTGTCTTTTCCTGCTCCTGTTCAGTTGGATGTGATCAGTTGACCTCTCTCTTGCGTACCTACAAATATGCATGCAGGTGAAGCATGAAAGACCATGCGTCATACATGAATGAGGGACCTTCTACGTTTACATCAGCGGTCCTTCTCTTTACACAGGTAGAGCAGCATGTATGCTTTGTAAAAATCTTGTCACATGCGAGCAGTTAGATTCAGCGTTAATCTGAATGAACTTGTGGACTGACACATACTTTAGGTTACTCGAACAGAAGCTTGAAGGCAAGTCTGCTTGAATTCTTGCCTCTTGAAGCGACAGCCAATTGCTGTGGATGCACCATAGGTAGGCTTCTGCCGAAGTTCCTCATAAAATAGTCATGCATCAATGGGGCACGTTGTACATTGCATCATCCATCCTGCTATTCATACAAGTAGAGCAGCATCCATTCTTTGCCAAAAGCTTGCCACTAACGAGCACTTAGATTCTGTGTTAATCTGAATGAACTAATAGGGACTGAAACATACATTAGGTTACTCGATCAAAGGCTTTTCACCATCAACCATAGCCATTCGAAATGTGGAAAGAAAATAGGAAGACAAAACTGGCCGATTGAAGTTGCCTTTAGCCATGTGTTTCTCGTAGGATTAATGGGCATCTGCGCTTTCAGCCTCAATTCAGTTTGATGCCGATGAACAAGTACATCGACATTCAAGTTAATTTGATGTACAGGATTCCGAGGGTCAAACCATTGGCTTATTTAAACAATTTCCAATTCTTTTAGTGAGGAGCGTTAGCATGCCTCTAAAACGCAAAATCATACTTGCATTGTAGCACCTCACCTTGCAAAATACATTGCAGACTTTTGTCTCAGCAACCAAATGCTACTACAAACAACTCTTCGTTCGAAATAGGTTGACTAAAGAAACAAGAATTCGATTCCCTTTCATCGTACTAAACTGGGGATGAAAAAAGCTAGCTTCCAATTCTAGCATTCTTGACTCTCGATCTCTCCATATGGCTAGCCACATGATTATTGATGTGTTCCCTTACCATGCATGCCAAAAGCTGTTAAGCTTTATCTTCTACACGTGTTCAACCTAAGGAAGGTCCCAAAAGTCATTTGTTATCTGATGTGCAAATTTTACAATGCAATTCTCTAGATGCCCTTATCCCAAAGAGCTTGCTTTGCATGGAAAAAAATCAAAACAAAAAGAAACCAAAAACAAAGGGAAAGGAACAAAACATACAAAAGAAGACAAAACGAAAGAATCTGTATTTTCTTAATTCACAAGGACTTTCTCTTCTAATTTGTGATGAGAGTTTCTATTGCTTTCTGGTCTTGTGCCATAAGACAAACAATAATTCTAGTTAAAAAGTTAATCCTAGGCATTATAGGGACTAATGCATGTGTCTACAATCAATCATGTCTAATGCCCACGATAAATAGCAATATGTAATTAGGAGGAAGTACAACATTGTTTCCAAGAGAAATGACAAGGTAAGAAGAACCGCGGCCATGAGGTATGCTGATATGTTCAAAGTAGAACTAGAGTTGTGGATGATGACTATTCAAGAGGTATGTTCTACAACTCAAGCTTCTCAAGACTCTTTACTGTTTGATAGTAGATCCACCCAACACATGAAAAGTAGGACGGACTTATAGAATGCTTTAATGCCTTTGAAGGATCCTGTTATAGTGATGGCCAGTAGCAATGAAAAATGTAATATGGAACATTCAAGGATACTTTTTTCATGAGAGAAGATGGTAAAACTAAAAGAATGGCATAAGTTTCTCTAGTGTCAAATATACCAACTTCACTGAATAGACTTCGAGGTTCACGTTAAGAAGACTAAACTCAAACTAATCATGATCTTGGCAAGGTACTTCACAAGGCAACATGGTGTGGAAAATTGTATGAGGTATCTATTTACATTTCAATAGTTACTATAATCAAATGCATTATTAAGTTGTGGCAGGAGAGACTTGGTCATAGGGGTTATCCTATGTTCATAGAAATATAGACAACAAAGAGGGTTTTAATCATACTTCCAATCACTATAAGTATTTAGGAATTATGT
The DNA here is from genome assembly GCA_020310875.1 of Ceratopteris richardii. Taxonomy (NCBI): domain Eukaryota; kingdom Viridiplantae; phylum Streptophyta; class Polypodiopsida; order Polypodiales; family Pteridaceae; genus Ceratopteris; species Ceratopteris richardii. The sequence continues at coordinate 173,813 of MU260399.1, forward strand.
GAAGCATGGGAAAGTGCTTTTTACTTATGACTAAATGTCACTCAAAGGCTCATTTAGTGCTGATTCATGTTGATTTAAGTGGAAAATTGAAGATTGGAAACACTAGGAAGAGATCATTCTATTTAGTATTGATTGTTGATGTCTATGGTAGAAAGACGTGGGTATGTTTTATTTGAGATGAGGTCCATCTTCTTAGAAAGTTGAAGCACTAACACAATGACATCAATGATGAGGTTCAAAAGAAAGTGAGGAAGCTTTTAACAAATTTCCTGTATGAATTTCTCTCATACGAATTTAACAATATATTTGAAAGAGAGTGGTATCGAGCACAAGCTAAACAATACGAAGACTTAACATAAGAAGGAAACCCACCATAGTACAAATCGATCAGTATATATTGAGGGACAAGGGCTCTTGATTTATTTTAGGGAAAAAGTATTACTCATAGATATATGCAGTCTTAATATTGGCCAAAAAAATGTTTCTCAAGGAAAGACAACTCTTGAAGGCTACTTAGGCAAGAAACACTCAGCTAGAAGGCATATGTGCCACACACACACACACACACACACAATCATTAGAAACAACTAATTCTGAAAGCCACCCTACTCAATGGCATCACTAAACATCCCCATTGTATATTGTTTTTGTTGGAAACAATTACACTTGTGCTCTAAAACCCTAATTTTCAGAAAACCCTAAATTAGCATTTCCCCATTTCTCAAGAATGGTCTGCTGAGAGATGATAAAAATCTATTATTGCATATTCATAAAGTACCCTTCAAGACCTATCAACTGATATAGAATACTCTATCATTTGATCACATATTCAACCTCAAAAGTGCTTTTCATTTAAATTTTTCAAATCTAATCCTAAAGAGCACATACACAGCCTATTAGAGGTTCCTATCAATTTTTTGAAATTTAAATCTAATCCTAAAGAGCACATACACAGCCTATTAGAGGTTCCTATCAAAATAGCAAAAGCCATATGAGGCTTTTTCATGATTTGCTCTAAAAACTGGCATCGGGGTAACAGTCTATATAGATACCCACTTTGATGGCACAAAGTATAGTACCTACTTGGGCTTTAAGTGTGTCCAAGTTTAGGTGCTCCTAGCTGGAGGACTTGAAGCTGTTTTGGGGTGTTCTTGCTGCTGCCCAGTTCTTCTTTACACACATATGTGAGTGTACATCTGCTGATTTTAGTAAGTTGCCATATATTCTTCTCTATCTTCAAGTCTTGCTGTTGTACCAGGCCTTCTAGACTACTATCTCGAGAAGAGAAGACCTTGTGGCCACTGATATCAGAGAACCTAAATTCTGTTAGGGTTGCAGATTTTGACACTTTCTTACATCACATGAGCTGAATCCACTAGCACACACTCATAGTTCTTTAACTCTTGAGCACATTTCTTTCCACACTTTGTACCCATATCAATTCTAAAATAATTCTTTTATCCAAGTATTATATATTAGTAACATTGTAATATTATTGTTTCATCAAGAAGTTATTATTTAGGGTAGGCTGTTGCTACTCATTCATGTATCTTATCTCTTCTCTATTTGTAAAGTCATTGGGACTATCTCAATTCCATCATTTCCTGTCAGAGCTTTTTTGCACATACATAGCTTGTTCTCAAGATGAATGATTATAGAGACAGATTGGAACAAAAAGAATTACTTGATGGAATGTCTAACTATCGTATCTAGAGTCTCATGATGATGAATTCCTCAGTGTCCAAGGACTTATGTTGCTCCAATTTCCACTCAATAGATGATCACAGACGAAGAAGAAGTCCTCTCATCATTCAAAGTCAAAGATACTATCAAATTATTTCTTATAGAAGAGCAATCGAGATGGGATTCAGCCATCCCAACACCATTATTTGTAATGGTTTTGTACGTGTTGCTTTGAAATGCAATTTTCAGCCAATGATCAGTTCACAAGATGTGTTTGATACACATGCCTTTGTTTTAGAGTGGTGTGCTTGGCTATGGCCATGTACACCATCCAAATGAGGTTCAAAGATCTGAAACATTTCAGCCAAATATAGCTGAAAAAGTCTTGCCAAACATGGCTGAGAATTCCCAATATTTATAGAGAAACATGACTGAAAAATTTCAGCCACAGATGACAAAAAATATCCAGCTAAACATGGCTGAAATTCAGCATGGTATTCAATCCATTTCTGATGTACATTTTGATAATGTATTACCTATGCCAAAATGGCTACAATAGACATTGCAGTGTACGAAGTTGAGTGCTCCTTTACTTTGTAGATGAAGATGAAGCTCTTGCCATGCATCAAGTGATTTTGTGGATGTATCTCTTGTTGCAGTTACATGTAATGAAGATCCACTCACTTTTGAAGATGCATGTGATGATTCAAATTGAATGAATGCAATGCAATCGAATTGGAACATATTCACAGAAATTCAACTTGGGTGTTATGTGAATTTCCAAAAGATAAGCATGTCATTGTTAATAAGTGAAGAAAGTCAAATGGTAGCATTGATCATTACAAAGTCACATTATTTGCAAAAGCTTATGTGCAAAAATATGACGTTGATTACGAGCAGACTTTTTTTACTTACTTTGCACATGACTACCATTGGTTCTATGATTGCATTGGCTTCCCATTGTACTTGGAAAGTGCATCGATTAGATATAAAAACAACTTTCTTTCACGGTAATTTGGAAGACGTCTATGTGAGGCAAGATCGTGAGTTTGCCATCAAGGTAAAAAGCATATGGTTTACCATTTGCATAAGGCTTTGTATGGACTTAAGCAAGCTCCATGTGCATGGTATGAAAAGATGAATAAACATTTGACGTCACTCAATCACTCTTAATAAATCTCACTTCATCATCATTAAAGATACTTTTTGTAGTAGCTTTTTTAACCATGACTTGTTTCATGAAAACATCAAAGATTAATGAAAAAACATGCTTTACATTTAACCCTCACAACTATTTCTCTCATCATATCATATCATTGGATCTCTTCATCTTCATACTTGATAGCAGTCTTAATGGATCATCTTCAAACTTTTCTTTTCTACGGAAATAGAAGTTTTTGATGAATTTTTCATATTTTGTTCAAGTTGTTTAATAATATCTTCAATCATTTGTTTTTCCTTTTCTTCAAGTTTTTGTTCATTAGTTTTATTCTCATCCTCATTAGTTTCTTTTTTGATATTCTCATATTCACTTTGACCTTTCTCTTGATTGTTTATATCATGGATCAATTGAGCTTTCAAATTTTTAACCTTTTCTAAATCAAATAATTTATCATTTTCTAGAAACTTTTGATCACATATTCACTTTGACCTTTCTCTTGATTGTTTATATCATGGATCAATTGAGCTTTCAAATTTTTAACCTTTTCTAAATCAAATGATAAATTATTTTCTAGAAAATTTTGATCACATATTAGAGAGTATTCATTATGTTTCTTTTTCAATTATATACATTATTCATATTCTTGCTCATCCTCTTCCAATCTTTCTTGTTGTTCAACTTTGTGTTTTTTCAATTTGATTTGTTCATTTTTCTTTTGATAAAAAATTTTAAATTGATTATCGATGTGTCTTTTAGTCTCTTTTTAAAACATTTTTCATCATCATATCTCTTTGGTCTCCATTTTTTTCTAAATCTTTTAAATGTTCTTGGCTTAGATTTTTTTTATCAAAATATTATTTCATCCACACCTACCTAAATTCAAATGTGAAGGAGAATGATCATGGTAATTGCAATTTTTCCTTTCTACTTTAGTGACCAATTTAAGTCTACAAGCATTCTCATATGCAATAAATCCAAAACATATGTCCCAATGGATTAGAGCATAAACATCTTATAGGTTGATCTAATCTTCTATGTGTAGTCCTAGTGGTGGATCTTCTATGGTCAAATGAATGTTTTTTAATCAAGAATTGTAGTAGAAATATTTTGGACCTGTAATTGATGTTCATGTTCACACTTGAATTATTAAATTTCCTTACTTGGTTGGAGAAAGTTTCAAAATTTTTTTCCAACTTGATACTTCAAGATCAATTAGCTCTTTCAATATATTACACATTGTTTGATTATTTTAAGAAAATTCATCTATTCTTTTAGTAAGAGACAAGAATTTTTCAAATTTTGATTGAATAGAATCTATCTATTATGTGCTATGTTTTATAAAGCCCTTTTTATCCATTGTTCACTTATGTAATGAATGCAAAAAAAAAGTGTACATGGAATCGGCTTGAAATTGTACCGCTTGATTCACCAAATTTTCATGGAGTCTTCACATTGGGTTCGAATATTGTAATGGATGTATTTCACATCAGGTTCAAATGTCAAAAAGTTCGTATTTCACGTCTGGTTCAAATGTTGAAACGAATTTATTTCACGTCGGGTTCAAATGTTGTGAAGGTGCTTACTTGAGTGGATCAGTTCAATTGTTGATGTTTTAATGATGGTGCACAGAGGGTGCTTCAAGCAAGCTCAGGTGATAGTATAGAAACTCAAAGAGAATATAGAGTCAAGAAAATTGATTAGATCACTTACAAAACCTTATCAGATTCTCAGTTTCTTCAAAAACATAAATCTTCACTTATTCTTATTATCACGAAAAACATCATATCACCCATGGTATTTTTCATTGACAAACATGTTAACAAACAAGAAGAATACATAATATCACTCACCATAAAATTTGATCACTATCACACATGATGGACATAATATTACTTCACATAACTCATAAGATAAACAAAATTCCAAAAGAGATTGATAAAAGTTTGGAAGAGGAAAGAAATATTGGATAGATGATAACTATTCAGATAAGTTCTAATTAAAAGTTACATGAAAGTTACCAGATAATCAGATAATCTTCATCATAGATTATAGATCTCCTTAGTATTTTTTCCAAATCTCCTTCAATTCTCTGAAATCTTCACAACTAGCTTCAAAGGTAGAATACACTTCCTCTAAGTCAAGGAGAACTCCTCCAAGTATAAAGCCACCTCCTCAAAAAATCCCCCTCAAAGTCTTCTTCTCCTCCATGTCCTTCAACTCCTCTAGATCCTCAACTCCTCCGAATCTTCAACGTAGATACACTTCAACGATGATCTTCCTCAAGGTGAGATCCTCTGAGTGATTCTTCAATGATCCTTGAATGATGAACGTACAATGAGCATATGCGTCTTTATATAGATTATTAGCTACCCCGAGCGATTAATGAAGAAAGCCAGTAATTAAGCAAGACCATCCGATTGCGATCGAAGAAAGAGATCCTTTGTGAAACTGCTATCATCACGTAAATTTTTGTTTTTGTAGTTTTTGTGTTACATCTTTATTTTTGTTTGTTTTTGTTTTACTTTTTCACTTTATTATTTTAATGTTTTCTCACTTTCTCTTTAGAATTAAATGGTTTCACACTATTATAAAAACAAGCATAGGTTCACATGGACAAAGAAAATATATGGCGTTCACAAATAGACTGTGCACACATATTCTCAGTGTACAATCCATTATAAAGTTACATGGATCACATCATGTGAATGTTTTTATGGGTGAAGATATGAATATGTAGAAGGAAATTAATCACTTTTCTCACTCTTCTCAACCATGTACTTGTTGATATATTTAGGTAGTGATGTGTGTGAACACTCTAGGACCGCCAGAGCACTTTTTTGCCTCTTTAGGAGGTTTTTTTCCCCCGGCTTGTATATACGCCTATTGCCCTAATGGGCTACTTATCTTTGTACATTCTCTAGTAATACATTCAGTCTTGTGTGTTGTGCTCCAAGCTTCTTCTTCTTCCTTGTGTTGTTTGCTTGCTTCCGTAGACGTCTAACTCCAACAATTGGTATCAGAGCAGGTGGTTGCTTCATCTAGGGCACCGTTGACACTCCTCCGTTTGCAGTCTCAGATTCGCACGAAATTTGGTGAGCATACTCAGGGTGTTTCCGAGATCAAAACAGCTTTGCTGTGTGGTGCCGAAATCGCGATCTGAGCTCGTTTCGGCCTCTGAATGCACTATCATAGCACTTGTGCAGGCTATTTCGTCCTTTTGTGCCAAAGGTATATACCAGTTTCTGTTCGCCAATTTAAGCGTCTCGAAGTCTGCTACAGGTCTAGCAGAACTCGTTTGGGCAATTCCGTTCAATTTTTTGAGATACAATCAATTTTCTGCATCAAGGTATTTTAGTCACCGGCCATGGCTGAAAGCAGTGATGTATTCCGTATGTTGGCTGTTGAGGATAAGTTGGATGGTACAAACTACCCATTATGGGCTTATATGATGCGACATGTACTGGTTGCAAAAGGATTGTGGAACATTGTGCAAGGTGTTGAAAGACGTCCTGTTACACCTGCGACTACAGGTACTACAAATACAGGTGCTGGAGGTGCTGGAGCTGATGAAGATGGTGTCGAAGATGATATTGTGCAAATTCCTGTTCGTGCTGCTGTTTCTGTTGCACCTACTACAGAGTAGATTTGTTGGGATGGCAGAGATGCCAAGGCACATGCACTGATAGCTTTGTCTGTCAAACATGCCATTATTCTTCACATACGCTCTTGCAGAACAGCTAGGGATGCTTGGGATACACTTACCACATTGTACCAAGCTAGGAATGAGGCTCGTGTTGCTTATCTCCGAAAACAGTTGGAGAGTGAGCACATGAATGAAGGTGATTCTATGGATAGTTTCCTAACGAAGATCAAAGATTTGAAGGAACAGTTGATTTCTGCTGATGAGGTTATACCAAATAGCTCACTTGTGCAGACCGTTCTGAATGGTCTTCCTGACTCATATCAGAGTTTTGCTTCTACTCTTCAGTTGATGATGAAAGGCAATCCGAATGCCTTATCATTTGAGGAGTTAGTCTATGTTCTGTTGCAGGAAGATCAGTCCAGGCAGAACAGGTCCATTATGCGAGTTGCAGATCAAGCTTTCCTGGCTAGTCAGAAGGGCAAAGGAAAATGGAGCTCTTCTACTAGTAAGCAGAAATCTGCAAATGCTGCACATTCAAAGAACCAAGACAAAGATGAGAAAAAATCAGAAAAGCAGAAATTGTTTTGTAAGTACTGTAAAGGCAATGATCATATCATAAAGAACTGTCCAAAACTGGCTGCTAAAGAGGCAAAGAAGAAAGAGGATGGAATGGTTGTTGTAGAGGCCTCTACACCAAAAACAGAGTCTGCAAATCTTGTGTAGGAAGAAGAATGGGCGTTTACTACTGTCTACAGTTTTGACCCATATTCTCATGATCAGTGCATGTCTGCAGTAGACTCAGATGTTTGGTACTTTGACAGTGGGGCGACCAAACATATTACCTCGCAGCGTAGTTTCTTCTCTTCACTCGAGCCTGCCCCTATAGGGAATACTATTACATGCGCCAACAACTCCTCTTATCCTATTATGGGAGTTGGTAAGATCATTTTGACTACTGTTGATGGTAGTTCTTTCACTTTGTCAGATGCTTTATTTGTGCCAGGGATCAAAAAGAATTTGTTATCAGTTTCTGCATTAGCCAAGATTGGCTTGGTTGTGAAATTTGTTGATGACAGGTGTACAGTTCATGATCTCTCAAATGGCGATGTGATTATTGCTTCTGGCATTTTATGTCGTGGGCTATATAAGCTCATAGACTATGAAAGATCTGTGAATGATTCGGCATGTGCAGTTCAAGATTCTCAGGCTATGTCAGATGCAAAGCTTTGGCATGCACGCTTTGGTCATCTGAATTTTGCTAGTTTGCTACACCTGCAGAAATCTGAAATGGTGTCCTCTTTGCCCAAACTTGAGGCACCTAGAAAACATGTTTGTGAAGGCTGTATTTTGGGGAAAATGCAGCGTTCTTCCTTTCCAAAAGATGGTTCAGTTCGGGCTACGCAAAAATTGCAGCTTGTACATAGTGATGTCTGTGGTCCTATGCAGACATCCTCTTTTGGACATTACCTTTACTTCGTGACTTTCATTGATGATTTTTCTAGGCATGCATGGGTATATCCACTCAAAGCAAAGTCTGAAGTGTTCATGTGCTTCAAACAGTTTTTGGTTTTGGCTGAAAATTTGTCAGCATGTAAAATGGGCTCCCTCCGTTCTGATCGAGGGGGGGAATATATGTCTTCAGATTTTAATGCATTTCTGGCTGAACGTGGGATAAAACACCAGTGTACAGTGCCGTATACACCTCAACAAAATGGAGTTGCTGAAGGGAAGAACAGTTTTCTCATGGAGATGGCGAGGTGTATGGTCAAGAGTCAGGCTTTACCTCATAGTTTCTAGCTTGAGGCTGTCATGTGTGCAGCATATGTACTGAACAGGTGTCCCACTAAAGCACTGCTGTCTATCACTCCATATGAGGCTTGGCATGACCGCAAGCAATCTGTTGCTCATCTGCGTGTTTTTGGTTGTTTGGCATATGCATTAGTGCCTGAACAACATCGCAGAAAATTGGATGATAAAGCAGTTAAATGTATTTTTGTTGGATACAGTTCTGAAAGTAAAGGCTATCGCCTGTATCATCCACAGACTAAACGCATTCTAGTTAGCCGTGATGTTGTATTTGTGGAAGATGCTATTCAGCCATTGCTTTCATGTACTAAGGAGACATCTGTTAGCTCCAAAGACATGTATGATACTTTGATGCCTCTTTTTACAGGTGGACAGTGTAGTGCTAGTCCTAATGAGGAAACTTCTCAACCTTTGCAGGTTTCATATGATGATGCAGATCATTCCATTTCTGATGCAGATTTACATGATGCACTTGCTGATGAGAGAGCTGATATTGAGCAGGCAAAAACTATGCCAAAATGGCTAGTGCAGACTTTGCGTGACAGCAAATTAGATGCACCTTTGTCATATCGTACTTGTTCAGGCTCTCATAGTGCCTCCTTTGCATCAGATTGCTATGCTATGGCTCCATCTAGTCTCTGTGATGAGAATGAGCCTGTTTCTTTTGATGAAGCACAAAATTTTGAAAATTGGATGGTTGCTATGCAATCTGAATATGATGCTATAATGAAGAATGGTACATGGTCTTTATGTGACTTGCCTCCTGGCAAGAAGGCAATTGGCACTAAGTGGGTATACAAGCTGAAGCGTAAACCTGATGGTACAGTTGACAGGTATAAGGCTAGGCTTGTTGCAAAGGGTTATGCGCAAGAAAGAGGCATTGATTTTGATGAGACCTTTGCACCTACATGCCATATGACTACTCTTCGGAGCATTTGTGCACTTGCAGCCCATCATGGTTGGAATGTACATCAGTTGGACATTAAAACAACATTTTTGAATGGTGGCTTGCATGAAGAAGTGTATGTTTTTCAGCCCCGTGGCTTTGTGCAGAAAGGGCATGAAAACCAGATGTGCAGGTTAAAGAAGGCGTTATATGGTTTAAAGCAAGCACCACGTGCTTGGTATGAGAAGATACATGCCTATCTGATTGCACATGGTTTTGAGAACAGTCCAACTGAAAGCACCTTATATGTTAAGCGTGCTAATGATGTGCTTTTGATCATTGTTGTCTATGTAGACGACATGCTGCTCACTGGTCCTATTGAGAAGCATATTACTGATTTTAAGGCTGATTTGCGTGCCTCATTTGAGATGTCTGATTTGGGGCATTTGCATCACTATTTGGGCATTCAGTTTATGCAAGTTGATGGTGGAATGGCTTTGTGTCAAACGAAATATATTGACACATTATTGCAGCGTTTTGGCCTTGAAGACTGTAAGCCTATTGCCACTCCTATGGAGATAGGTTTACGATTGAGTCTTCATGATGCTGGAGATGCATTTGATGTTGTTCTCTATCAGCAGGCTGTTGGATGCTTGATTTACTTATGCATTACTCGGCCAGATATTCAGTTTGCTATCTCACAAATGAGCAGGTTTATGCATTGCCCAGGAGTCACGCATTGGAAGGCGGTTAAGCGCATCTTTCGCTACTTGAGTGGTACTCGGCTACTTGGGTTGTTTTATCCCAAGGGGGGATCACTACCGCCAGATTTGCATGCTTTTTCTGACTCAGATTGGGCTGGTTGCTATGACACTCGTGTGTCCACCAGTGGTTTTTGCTTCATGCTTGCTAGCTCCTATATATCTTGGTTGAGCAAGAAGCAGCCTACTGTGGCCATTTCCAGTTGTGAGGCTGAGTATAGGGCAGCTTTCACAGTGACTGTTGAGTGTGTGTGGCTCAGACGCCTTATGGATGATTTGGGTGTTGGCTAGTCTTCTGTCACCACCATCTTCACTGACAGTCAGAGCGCATTTGCAGTTGCGAGGAACCCTGTGTTCCATGCTCGCACTAAGCACATTGAGGTGCATTATCACTATGTCAGGGAGAGGTTCTCTGTTGGGGAGATCAGCTTGGCATATGTGCCCACGCAGGAGAACATTGCAGACCTTTTCACGAAGCCTCTGCCTAGGGAGAAGTTTGAAGATTTCCACAAAGCTTTGGGCTTACTTCCTTTTGTGGAGTGATTTCCACGTAGCTTGGCACTTCCTTATACATGAGTGCCAGCTCCTTGTTCATCGCATCACTCCCAAGGGGGATTTGCTGATATATTTAGGTAGTGATGTGTGTGAACACTCTAGGACCGCCGGAGCACTTTTTTCCCTCTTTAGGAGGTTTTTTTCCCCCGGCTTGTATATATGCCTATTGCCCTAATGGGCTACTTATCTTTGTACATTCTCTAGTAATACATTCAGTCTTGTGTGTTGTGCTCCAAGCTTCTTCTTCTTCCTTGTGATGTTCGCGTGCTTCCGCAGACATCTAACTCCAACAGTACCAATCTTTTGAATGTTAATTGGTTTTCTTGTCATGATGATTCTAAATTTAAAAAATACGCATAAATGGATTTGGATTCAAGGTATTGTAAATGTCTACGACATTGTTATGTGCATATGATGCCTCATGTATTGGTGGCAAAAGGACTATAAAATATTGTGAAGGGTGTGGAAAAAACGACCTAGTATACCTATAAATACATTTATTGTAGGTGATGTAGATGGCGTTGAAGATTATGATCTTTAAATTCTTGTTTGTGATGCGGTTCCTATTGTAGTTGCTATAGAGAAACTTCGATGGGATGTCGGAGATGCTCAACCACATGCATTGACAATGTTTTCTGTCAAACATTCCCTTATCCCTCATATCCGTCCATGCAAAACAACAAAGGATGCTTGGGATACACTTACCACTTTATACCAGGCAAGAAATAAGGCTTGTGTTGCTTACCTCGGAAAATACTTGGAGAATGAGCATATGAATGAAGGAGATTCTATGGAAATTTCTTTGACAAAGTCAAAGATTTGAAAGAGTAGTTGATTTTTGCACTTGAAGTATTTCAAGATAGTTCACTCATGCAGACCATTCTCAATGGTCATTGTGATTCATATCATGGTTTTGCTTCTACTCTTTTTGGTTGATGATGAAAGGCAATCCAAATACCTTAACATTTGAGGAGTTGGTTTTTGTTTTATTGAAAGAAGATTAGTCTAGGCATAATAGGTCCATTATGCATGTTGCAAATCAATCTTTCTTAGCTAACCAGTAGGGCAAAGATAAATAGAGCTCATCTAGTAGTAAGAAAAAATAAGCTAATTTTATAGAGGCAAAAAAGAGAAGAGAAAGATGAGAAGAAAAAAAAAAGTAGAAATAGTTTTGCAAATACTGTAAACAAAATGATCATTTCATGAAGACTTGTCCAAAAGTGGCAAAGAATGTAAACAAAATGATCATTTCATGAAGACTTGTCCAAAAGTGGCAAAGAATGTTCATCCTAAAAAAGTCTTAGAAAATAAAATAAGAAAAGTCAAAATAATTAGTAGAAATGTTAATATATACTTAATATATATTAATTGGTTAGAAGGGTGCACTCAAAATCAAAAGGGGTTGAGATGCCAACAAAGCACGAAACAGTGCTAGGTTACTTGCAAAGAGTTTTGCTCATACTTATGAAAGAAACTTTGAGGAAAGCCCAAGAAGACCACATTAAGGTCCATCATTGGGAGGAGGAGAGCATTACGAAGACATCTTGGCATTGTGTTGTCTTCCTTGCATTAATTATTTTCCATACTACTCTCACTATTTCTGCACACCTCATGGTCTTGTTGAGGCAATAGGGTGAACCTCAAGGTAACCCAAGATCGTAAGACAATTCAAATTGACATGTACATGATGTTATCTTCCTTGTGATGATTTTTAGCTGATCACAAAGAAGAAAATTGGTGTTCCTTACAAGTTGGATTATCCTACAGGAGTCATTGATATCCTTGTTCCATTTTCATTGATAGATTGGTGACTTGGATAGGTATCCTGGTCCCATGAGAGTTGCTTGTTTGGAAGCCTGGCAAAATATCTTTGTTCCATGACATTTGCCTTGCCCAGACTTAGAAAAAAGTACTTTCTATAATAACTCGTCTACATTTCTCCCATACAACAATTTTCTTAATTCCTTCATTTTCATGTTTGAATTCCAACTAGAAAATATGATGCTAAAAAGTTCTATATAGAGATTATATAGAATTATCACCCAAAAATTTTATCTTTATGCATAAAATGACCTAAGAACTCATTTTGAGCATTATGTACACAATGTATAATAAACTGTTCGTAATAAAATATTTCACTATTAGTGGGATAATTATATTTATTCCCCTTTTTGAAGACCTCTATCCTTAGATTTGGTAAGAAGGATAATGTGCCAAAATACTATCTAAATTCATCCATGTTGAACCTTCAATTGAGTCTATATACCACTTTACCAAAATTTCTATTAAATAATAATTCATAAGTAACCTTGTCATCCTATATCACATTATTTCAAATAAACAGCCATCATCTTTCACCTTACCATTTTCTTTTAAAACATGTGCAACCTTAGACACATAGCTTTTAAGTAAGTGAACATGAAATACATGATGCACATTTAAATGTTCAGGTAGCTCTAACAAATGACCAAGAGATCCAATCATTTTCAAAGCTTTGAAAGGTCCTACATATCATGGAGAACAAGAAATTGGAGTTATCTTATTTCTCATTCACATACATAAGCAACATCTTTTCAAGTACCCAGTTAACCCTTTGGATTTCCCCATGAGTGTATGGATAGAAAGTTATATGTATTTGAGTATTGATTTCTTTAAATGTTGATTTCCAAGCGTTTGATGTGAACCCAGACTCTTTATTGAAAATTATGTTTTTAGGCATCACATGCAATCAGAAAATTTCATTTACAAACAATTTTGCAACACTCAAAGCATTGTCAATATTTTTCATAGAAAAGAGGTCTCCCACTCTAATAAGTCAACCAACAAGCACAAATATAGTGTCATGTTTACTTTTGATCATACGAAATTTGGTGATCACATCCATAGAAATAGACTCCCACTTCTAGTTAGGAACATATAAAGAATGCAACGTTCTAGGAATTCTATTAAAATTAGATTTCATGTTGACACTTTAAACATTCACTAACATATTTTATAATATCTTCACGATTATGGTTCTGTCTTTCTCTTGGCACATTAGATGTTCACACACCATCAACTTCAACGTTATGCTCCACAAATGGATTTGTGGTACCCTTTGATTGCTTTCCATCTTGTTGTACACATAATTATGAAAAAATTCTTGTGAATGAGATCCTCATGCTCACAAATCTTTTTTATCATAATCTCCATAGTTTCTTTGGATTGATTGTCCTCTGATGCCACTTGTAACGAGTTAATAATCACAATTCCACAATCACATCAAAACAACATACAAGAGAGAAGCTAGCACTAGACAAGAATTAATTGGAGGTAGTAATAAAGAAATTATAGGACACATAAAGAGAGGGAATTTTGCATTATATATCTCACACTCTCAATCATACTCTCACTCACAATCTCAATCACCATCTCATTCACAATGAATATCTTGAAATTTCAGCCTACTCTTGCACCACATAGTGATCTTCAGATAACAAATGATCATCCCTTGATGAAGGAAGAGTGTGATCCAACAATTTACAAGAATCACATCTTCGATTGCTACATGCAAACTTTCATAAAAATCATGTTTTCTAGTTATCTATTGTGTTCTTTATTAGCAAGTATGAAAACAAAAAGAAAAAGCAAGGATAGAGCATATGGGTATACTCAAATTGTCTAATATTTCTTGCTAATTTTCATCTTTTTACTCATCAGTTTAAACTTATGGAAAGGTTTGTTTTAGCTAATACTTCTCCTATCCTTATATATAAACTTTTTAATATTAGATGCTTTATAGATGATCTATTTGTTCTTGATTTTACCTCTTTTCAAGATTTTTTGTATTTAAATAATGATGCTTTTAGTGGTCGCATTTATCCAAAAGATCTTTCTGAGCTTAATTGTACTTCAAATGGTATTTCTTGTGCTTTTCTAGATCTCAAAATATTTAAACATTTTGATTTGGAACTAGACATTTATGATAAAATATTGGAACCCAAATTTACTACCATTAACATGATCTGAATGCTTCATATTCATTCAAATATTTATCATTTAGCAAATTATGGTGTTGCTTACTCTCCCTTATTTAGCTTTTCTCGTCTATGGTCAAGCTTGTCCTCATTTTTAATTGAGCATTGTCAAATAATAGATTTGCTTGTTCAAAAAGAGTATTCATTCAAGAAACTTTGAAAGATGGTAAGGAATTTCTTACTTCGTAACAAGTTCATTTATGGTTCTTTTTCTTTTCATGTGTTCAAATTGATCATTGGTAAATTCAATACAAATGGGGAGCTTTATAATCATTATTGATAATATGCTTTAGGGGTTTTCTCACTCTTTTTTAATATTTTTATATTAGTCCTTTGTTCATTTAATATGATTATTAGTATTATTCTAATTTTAGCTAGCTATTTTATTACTATTATTATTATGATTATTTTTATTATTTTATCTTTTTGTTTAATTCTTTGATTATTTAACTTTTCTTTTTTATTTTATATTTTAATAATTTTATGTATTATTAAAAATTATTAATAATACATATCTGAAGAAATGAAGGAAAAAAAATCAATAAAAAGACAAAAAATCCCAAATTATATAAAGAAATAAAATAAATTAAAGGAGAATATATATATATATATATATATATAAATATATATATATATATATATATATATATATATATATATATATATATTCTCCTTTAATTTATTTTATTTCTTTATATAATTTGGGATTTTTTGTCTTTTTATTGATTTTTTTTCCTTCATTTCTTCAGATATGTATTAGTATTATTTTATTATTTTGCTTTTTTGTTAGCTGCTTATTATTTTTATTATTATTGGTTTGTTCTTTATGCAAAAATTTATCACGGATGAGTTTTCCTTTCACTTTGAGGCGTAACAGAAACTTAGGTTGGTGTCTTTGTTAGAGTTCTTTATTTAGAGGGACTCTTTATTAAAGTTTGTACCTACTCTAGGGCACAAATGACATGGGTAGAGATGTCATAACTATGCATGATAAGGCTTAATTCTGATAGTTCTTGTTTCAGATAGACATAGAAGTTAAAGATGGATTTTTTGTTTTGTTTTTTTTGTTAAATTTATCTTTTTTCTTTTTTTATATATAGTTATATAAGATGTATTGTTATTACTTTTATTTTTTAATACATTTATGTTTTTTATAATTTAAATATCAGTTTTTATTTTTTACTCTAGTTCTATTTGTATTTGTTTTTGTTCAATTTTATTTTTATTTTTCAGGTCTTATATTTATCTTAGTTTTTGTGTGGTCTCTTGCTTTTGTTGTTGTCTTTTCTTATGTGTGCGTGTTTGTTTCTCTACCTTTGGTTCATAAGTTTGGATAACTCTATCATACACACACACACATACATACGTACATACATACATACATACATACATACACACACACATACACACACACATATATGTATATATATATATATATATATATATATATATATATATATATATATATATATATATATATATATATATATATATATATATATATATATATATATATATATACACACACACACACACAATAAACAAACAAACATGCATGACAACATACGCGAACTAGGTGTTCCAAAAGTAAGATATTTTTTGGGTCTTGTAAGTCAAAAGCCATGTGGAATTTAGAAAAGCTCATCAGAGGGAAAAATGTCCAACTCTTCAATCTACATAATTATTTTAGAGATATCCAAACTGGAAAAAAGCCTTCAAACATGAGTTTTTAGTCTTGCAAGTTCAACATGAAATGAGGTCCCTTACATATGATCCACATAAATCTTAGAGAGATTTTTTTCTACTATAAATTCTCTACCTTTCTCTCTTACTATATTTTTCTTAACTCCTCCATTTTCATGTTTGAATTAAACCTCGAAATGATGCTAAAAAGGTTTAGATAGAGAACATTAGAAATTTTCATCCCAAAATTTTCTCTATATGCATTAAATGATCTAAGAACTCATTAAAAACATTACTATGAAATGTATAGTAAAAACTTCTCAATGAAATATTGCACTATCAATAGGCTTACTACTATATATATATATATATATATATATATATATATATATATATATATATATATATATATATATATATATATATATATATATACACATACACACATGCACATAAATAGGGGGGGAGAGAGAGAGAGTTTTGTGTGTGTCTACATATATGTATCTCCACCCATTAATAAACATATATTCATATAGATGATACTAGATTGCCAAAGCTGTGGACGAAACTTCTCAACTTTTTTTTTACTAAAACTACTGTAAGAAATCTTAACTATTGAGTCTATGTGCACTATCATTTTTGTCAATGAACCAAATCATCTCACATACATGATACTTTATTTCCCTCAGTCTTTTCATTATCTTAACCTCTTAATACCTTCGATCAAAGAGGGCATCATATTTCTAATGGACGGATGGATTTAAGCCTTAGAATCAACTACATCTCCATGCACTGATATTTTGTGAATCCACTCTTGATTGTTACCTATATTATGAAAGTGAAAGTGTGCATTCGTTTAGTCAAGGAGATTTATCTTTATCATGCACTTCCATAGCTAAGATTCCTTTTTGAATATTTAAATTAAAAGAATGTTTGAGAAGCGAATCTTCTTTTAATATTAGTGACTTATTTAGGTCTTGCTCATTTGAATGTAAAAAGAGGACCAATTTGTTTGGTGTACGGATTTGCATAAGTACTTGGATCTTTATAGTACATTTCATATGCGTACCTCCTATTGCCTATGACATGGGCTTCAATGGGTTTAATCTTAATCCCTAGTCGTTCAACTATGGATAATTTAATTGAATTAACTACTGTAACTATGCTAATCATAATGTTAAAAAATATTATGTTTTCCCCAATTTTCTTTATTTGATTTATTCTATTGCCTAAGCTTGATCTTCTTCTTTAATTTCTTGTTCTTCTTGCTTTTCATTGTTCACTTTTATTATTTGTTCTAGAATTTCTTTAGGAAGAGTTTACATAGCAATGCAAAAAAATTTATCCTTTTGTGTCAACTATATATACATGTTTTGGTTCACTTGTATAAACACCTCAAAGTTTGCCACAAGTCTAATACAACTCAACAAGGTGTTTTTGTTCAACTTTTTGAGATACAATCATTTTTTTGACATTAGGGTATTTAGTCACTAGTTGTCGTTGAAAGCAATGATGTAGTCCATATGTTAGCTTTGGATGATAACTAATTAT
Source organism: Ceratopteris richardii (assembly GCA_020310875.1). Taxonomy (NCBI): domain Eukaryota; kingdom Viridiplantae; phylum Streptophyta; class Polypodiopsida; order Polypodiales; family Pteridaceae; genus Ceratopteris; species Ceratopteris richardii. The sequence continues at coordinate 191,559 of MU260399.1, forward strand.
CGATTGTGGGCACATATGATACATCATGTGTTGGTAGCAAAAGGGCTATGGAACATTCTATTGGGTGTTGAAAAACATCCTACTACACCTATAAATATGGTTATTGAAGGTGATGTAAATGGCAATGAAGATGATTATCTTAAATTTCCTAGTTGTGGTGCAGTTTTTGCTACACCTACTATAAAGAAACTTTGTTGGATGGAAAAGATCCTCATGAATATGCATTGATAGCTTTTTCTATCAAAGATGGCATTATCCCTCACATTTGCTCTTGCAAGACAACAGAGGATGCTTGGGTTACACTTACAACTTGATACAAAGGATGCTCATATTGTTTACCAAAAAAATACTCATAGAGTGAGCATATAAATGAAGGATATTCAATGGAGAGTTTTTTAAAAAATATCAAAGATTTAAAGTAGCAGTTGATTTCTGTTGATGAGATCTTGCCTGATAGTTCACTTACGGAGACTGTTCTTAACAATCTTCCATATTAATATCAGAGTTTTGTTTTTACTTTTCGAGTGATGATGAAAGGCAATCCAAAGTCCTTAACCTAACATTTAAGGATTTAGTCTCTATTTTTTTTTAGAAACATCAATTTAGGCAGAACATGTCAACTATGTGACATGCAGATCAATCTTTCTTAGCTAGTCAAAAGGCAAAGGTAAATAGAGATAACCTACTAGTAATAAAAAATCTACTACTAATGCTGCACAATCAAAGAAGGAAGAACAAGATGGTCAGAAAATAGAAAAGCAAATACAGTTTTGCAAGTACTATAAGGAAAATGATCATTTCATAAATAGTTATCCTATACAAGCTACAAAAGAAGCAAGGAAGAAAAAGTATTGAATGGTTCTTGGAGATCTTTCTACACCTAGACTTGATAGTGTGCTAATCTTGTTTAGAATAAAGAATGGATGTTTACTACTATTTGCATCTATGATTCATCTTCTCATGAGTCTTGTATGTGTGAGAGTAGGGCAACCAAGCATATTACCTTGGCACACAATTTCTTTAGTTCACTTGAGCTTCCCTCTATAGGGAATTTTATCACATGTGCTAAAAAATCCTCTTATTCTATAATGGAAGTTTGTAAGATCATTGTGACAAATATTAATGGAAGTCCTTTAACGCACAATCACAAGCTACCAATTACTCAAGAATAGTAGAAAAGAGAAAAGGAAAAACTTGCATAGGACAAAAGCAAATCTAACATTGTAGAGTAGACAAGATGTGATGCAGAGAAGGAGAAGATTTGGTATTATGGATTTCAATCATGTACAATAGCTCTTGCTAAATACATTCTTGATGAAGCCCCCATCTCTTGACCACCCTCGAGCTACCACAATCTCATTCACACTCACTGTCAATCGCACTCTTACTAACAATCTCACTCTCAATCACAATCACAAGGTAATTGTTTGATTTTTAGCTTCCTCTTGCATGAGACAGTAATCTCTTCTACCTCCTTAAGGAAGTGTGTGATCCATCAAATTTAGCAAAAGTCAGAGCTCCCCATGTTGCATGTGGAACTTTTGTAAAAGCATGTGTTTTAGTGGTTTGTTGCTCTCTTTTGCAAGAACCATCAAAAGTAGAAGAAAACAGAATGAGATTACATCTATCAACATCCACAAAATGCATGAGAACACATATGCATCAAAATCATGAATTCGAATAATAATGGAGAAGCACACTTTTTTTTAAGTGTTAGAAAAATCCACACTTTTCTCATCCCGCTAACTCAAAAAAAGTGCAAAACTCCAGGTGTACTATCAGCCCAAACTTGAGGTACCTTGTAGACATATCTATGAAGGTTGTATTTTGGGGAAAGTGTAGTGTTCTTCTTCCCAAAAGATGGTTCAATTTGAGCTGTTCATGAATTGTAGCTTCTTCGAAGTGATGTTTGTGGTCCTACACAAACATTTTCACTTGGGAGTTTATCTATACTTTGTGAATTTTACTGATGAATTTTCCAAGCATGCGTGGGTCTATCTATTCAAAGCAAATTCCAAAGTGTTTATGTGCTTTAAAAAGTTCCTAGCTACAATTCAAAACCTACCAATGTGTAAATTAGGCACTCTCCATTTTGATCGGGGAGGGGGATACATGTCTTCTAATTTTAATGCATTTTTGGTTAAGTGTGCAATAAAACATCATTCTAGAATGCCATATATACATCAACGAATTGGAGTTGCTGCAATAAAGAGTAGAACTCTCATGGAAATAACGAGGTATACGATGAAATGTCAAACTTTACCACATGACTCTTGGCTTGAGGCTGTTACATTATGCAAACGGGTGTCCCACCAAAGACTATATTCAATCACTCCATATGATGCTTCGCATGCTCACACTATATTCAACCATTCCTTGTAAACATGTCTGAGAAGGAAATATTTCACACAAAATGCAGCGTTCTCCTTCCAAAAGGATGGTTCAATTCAAGCTATTCATAAATTGCAACTTGTTGATAGTGATGTATGTGGTCCTATGCAAGCACCTTAATTTGGGAACTACCTATACTTTTTGAATTTTATTGATGAATTCTCTAAGCATGCATGGAAGTATCCATTGAAAGTGAATTTCAAAGTTTTTATGTGCTTTAAGAAGTTTCGGGTTACGACTAAAACCTGCCAATGTATAAATTAGGGGCATCCTATTCTGATTGAAAGGGAGAATACATGTCTTCTAATTTTAATGCATTTTGGTTGAGTGTGGGATAAAAACTCATCACAAAATGCCATATACACCTCAACAAAATGGAGTGTCGCATAAGCGATGCTTGCGTCGCTTATGCGACACTAAATTAGTGCATCGCAAATACCGTCGCTAACTAGTGATTTTATTTGCGACGTTGGCAAACTGGACAACATCGCATATGCGACGCTCTAAAATGTAAAAAAAAAATTCGATTTCTCCCGACACATTTGTGCCGGGATTTGGACGCGAGCGCAAGAAGAGACCGAGAGAGAGAGAGAGAGAGAGAGAGAGAGAGACAGAGAGAGAGAGAGCACGAGAGAGAGAGACGCATCTTGTTGAAGCAAGGTATGTGCACACACACATTTACACACACATACATATGCATACACACACATATACACACATAGACACACACACACATACACCTAGACACACACACACATACACACAAATACACACACACATACACAAATAATGTTGCATACACACATGCACACATAATGCATACACATGCACACACATATACACACACATACACACATACACACATATACACCCACACATACACACACATACACACACACATACACACACACATACACACACATACACACACATATATGCATACACACACACATAGAGAGACTTGAACACACATAAACATACATGCATACATAATGCATATGCATATGCGTACATACATACAAACTTACATGCATACACACACATATGCATACATAATGCATATGCATATGCATACATACATACATACTTACATGCATACACACACATATGCATACATAATGCACAGGCATACATACACATACATAATGCATATGCATACATAATGCACATGCATAAAAATGCATACACACACATATGCATACATAATGCATACACACACACATACACACACCTATGCATACATACATGCATACACATACACACATAGACACATACACACACATAGACACATACACACGCATAAACACATAACACTCATCGACGCATAGCGACATACACATAGACACACACACATACACACACACACATATACACAAACACATACACACATAGACACATACACACATAGACACATACACACATAATGATGCATACACACACATACACATGCATACGCTTACATATGCATACATACATGCATACACATACACACATAGACACATACACACACAATGACACATACATTCACATAAACACATACACACTCATAGATACACACACATACACATAGACACACACACATACACACACACATACACACAAATATACACACACACATACACACATAGACACATAGAGACATACACATGCATACACACACATACACATGCATACACACATACAGACACATATACACACACATACACACATACACACATACACACATATATATGCATACACACACACATAGAGAGACATACACACATATACACATGCATACATATGCATACATAATGCATATGCATATGCATACAATGTACATACATACTTACATGCATACATAATGCACATGCATAGATACATACACACACATAGACACATACACACAGACACACACACACACACACATAAACACATACATACTCATAGATACACACACATACACATAGACACACACACACATACACACACATATACACACACATACACACATACACACATAATGATGCATACACACACATACACAGGCATACACACATACAGACACATATACACACACATACACACACATATTTGCATACACACACATAGAGAGACATACACACACATACACATACATGCATACATATTTATACATAATGCATATGCATATGCATACATACATACTTACATGCATACATAATTCACATGCTTACGTCCACATACATGCATACATATGCATACATAATGCATATGCATATGGATACATAATGCATATGCATATGCATACATACATACTTATATGCATACATAATGCACATGCTTACATGCAGTTACATAATGCATACACACACATATGCATACATAATGCATACACACACATACACACATATGCATACATAATGCATATGCATATGCATACATACATACTTACATGCATACATAATGCACATGCTTGCATACACATACATAATGCATACACACACATATGCATACATAATGCATACACACACATACACACATGCATACATACATGGATACACATACACACATAGACACATACACACACATAGACACATACACACACATAAACACATACACACTCATAGACGCATAGTGACACATACACATAGACACATACACATACACACACATATACACACACAAACATACACACATAGACACATACACACATAGACACATACACACATAGACACATACACACATAGACACATACACACATAATGATGCATACACACACATACACATGCATACACACACATATGCATACATACATGCATACACATACACACATAGACACATACACACACATAGATACATACATACACATAAACACATACACACTCATAGACACACACACATACACATAGACACACACATAGACACATACACACATAATGATGCATACACACACATACACTTGCATACACACACATATGCATACATACATGCATACACATACACACATAGACACATACACACACATAGATACATACATACACATAAACACATACACACTCATAGACACACACACATATACATAGACACACACACACATATACACACACAAACACACATAATGATGCATACACACAAACACACATATATGCATACACACATATATGCATATACACACACATAAACACATACACACTCATAGATGCACACACATACACATAGACACAGACACATACACACACATATACACACACACATACACATAGACACATACACACATAATGATGCATACACACACATACACATGCATACACATACACACACATACATACAGGCACATACATACACACACATGCATACATACACATACTTAATGCATACGCACATACATATGTAGACGTATATATATTGATTTCTAACCATTTTGTTTTATATGTTAGGTATTATGGATCCCAGTAGAGAGAGAAAGGCGAAACTCACTCCCATAAAAAGTCTTATGAGAGCAAGAGTTATGTCTGATACTCTAGGGGCCATCATGCGTGATTACGCAGAGATGTCTGATGAGGAGCTGGACTATACGATCCAGATGCTTACCCAGCAATCAGACGAGGGCTCTTCTATGGCTCCACATGCAAGAAGAGAGCTATCTGCTCATAGGTATGTTTTTTTTTCATAAACTTTTTTAATGATATTATAACACATATTTTTATTTATTTTTATTTATTTTTATCTATCTATTTTAATGCACTGCTTTTATGTATATATATGTGGATACGAGTATGTGTGTTTATGCATGTATGTATGTATATGAGAGAGAGAGAGAGAGAAAAGAGTGAGACTAGAGGTATAAATACACACATACACACACATATATACATCATACATGCACATTTACACACATATACACATACATGCACATTTATACATACACACACATACATGCACATTTTTACACACACATACACATGCATGCAGTTACACACATATAATGAATACACAGACACATAAACATACTCACATACATGTACACATACTCACATACTCACATACTCATACACATGCATAATCATATGTACACACACATAGACTCATATAATCATATTTGCATGCATATATACATATACACATGCATATACACACACACACAACACATGCATATGCACATATAGATACACATACATACACAACACATGCATACGCATAAATAAATAAATAAATAAATAAATCCTATTTCAAAAATCCTAAATTGAAAACACTAATTTCGATATTAGGATTTTGAAACCCCTAATTTAAAAACTCTAATTCAACCTTTTAGCCATATGTTTGAAGTATATGTACACATTGCATCTATTCCTCTGACGTCCTACTAGAGAGATGTCTCTCCTCCCAACCTTATGCCTATATATATAGCTACTTGAATCAACAAGGATCATAATATATATAAAGATATATACACATCATGTAGATAGGATACATAAATATAAAATGGAGTAGATATATTATGCATCACATACATGCCTAAATGCACACATAAATATATATATACATGCATACATATTTACATGTACACATTTACACATAGACATATATACATATATACATGTACACATCACATATACATGCCTACATGCACACATAAACATATATACATGCATACATATTTACATGTACATATTTACACATAGACACATATACATATATACATGTACACAATTATAAACACTTGCATATATTACATGAATATTTTACATAAATGCATATGCATATATACACATATGCATATTTAACACATGTATAAATATATCACACACATGCAAACACATACATATCCATGAAATACATATATATGCATACTAAGATATGTATACATATAATACACATGAATACACACACATATGCATACATATATGATAAAACATTGCTCCTCGAAGACAAATCTATATATAAAATAATTAGGCATACGCCCGAGCTTCATGTTCTAACTTAGAAGAACATGATTTCATCTCTCTAGTAGGATTCATCATTATTCAAGTTAATAAAAAAATCTATTATCTGATATCCATTCAGAAGCTTCAAGTTATTGATCGATAACTAGAGTAGAATTTACTATCTAATCTGCTCATATGTTTTCATTATTGCCATCATTTTGGGAAGACATCAATATAGTCTCATCTTCATTATCCTTATTGATTTCATTTATTTCTTCTATTGTTAAATCTATGTTCTCATGAATCACATCATCTATTGATGGATTAATATCTATTTCTGGTAATTCCTCTTCCTCATCAGTAGAATCAGCATGTAGAGAATTATCCTCTTCATCAAGAAGATTAGTATCATTATCTAGTGAATTGTGCACAGATGACATTAGTTGTAGTCATATGTCCAAGTTGAAGTAGTTGAGTGCAAAAGACTCATACACAATACTTTCTCAAGAACAACACAGATGTCATTAGTTGTGGTTATATGGCAAAATTCAAGTAGTTTAGTGCAAAAATCTTGTGGTTAATCCAATATAGCTCATACTTTCTCGAGCTCAATAGAGATGCCATTAGTTGTGGTTATATGGCCAATATAAAGAAGAGTGCAAAAAAAAACCATAGTTATGCTATTTTGGATAGAACCTTTCATATTATGGTTAGACACAAGTGATATCAACGACCCTAATTCTGTTGTACACAAATATGAACAAATTAAATGCCTTAGCATTTTTTGTAAAGTGATACACAAATTGTCCCAACACAAAGGTAGGATGAACACATTGTAATGTCATTACCACACATGACACATGGTGATTGAAACATCATCATGAAGAATCTTAATCTCATGATATCTGACTCAAGATTGATTAAAATATTGAACACCCTAGAGTTGATCTATAATGCCATCCATCCTCAATAATGGATACTTATTCTTGATGCTCATATTATTGAGACTCTTGTACTTAACATACGAATGTATACCCATCACCTTTTTGTTGAGAAGAAAAGAAACACCGCATGGAGACTTGCTTGGCTCAATACATCCATTTTGGCTAATTTGTGTACGTATCTCATTTTTATCCCTTTATCTAAACTTGTAGGAAGATTTTTCACAACTACCAACCAAGCTCTATCTTGTGATCTAACAAGGTCAAATGAGATGGTGGAATTTCATCTAGGTAAGTTGTGCAAATACATCCATAAACACTTGTAATATTGGATGCAACACGTCCTTGAAATCTATATCAAATGCAACCATATCACTCATTTCAAGCAAACCATGCATACTTAAAGGCTTAAAGACATAGAATGACATGAAAAAGACATATAAAAAATTAAATGCTAAATGTAACAAAAATATATTGAGCCCTCAAAGTCAAAATAAAACTCAACTCATTACATATAATTAGTTATAAAATAGATGAATCAATAAACATAAAGGATACATAGACCTCAATCATATTGAGTCTTCCATTAAGAACATAATTGCTCCTATAATACATAATTGATAGATAATTGGTCTATCTTGTGGAAGAATCATGGCCTGCATAAAATAACATCTAGATGCTCAAGGCTTAACATATAGAAGTCCAAGCCCTTTCCATACCACTAGATATGGAGGTCCACCTTTAGTACAAGCTTGACCCATCCCTTGTTTTTTCGATATTTGTGTAATAGACCACTGAGGGATTATCTATATGAATCTTATGGAGCCTAGGATCCTACATTATGTGAGCAAATGAAATAGTTGAAGATGTGGCATTTTGTTGCACCTTTCTTGAGTTAGTCAAGGTCAAAGCCTCCTTTGCCTTTGAGTCACCTTCTTTGATTAGTGAGATACTAATATAGCTCTTCATGAACATATAAATGTTTTCCATTGAACTAAACATACTCCATAGTATCTTTTTCTAGTATTCGAATGGCAATCTACAAAGATAGACCATTTGTAGGTACACATATGGATCCCCTAAATCCCTAGTCCTAGCATATCTTTAAGGTCCTATGAATAAGGATCTAAGGATCTATTCCCCATTTCCCATCTAAGAACCTTCTTATTAGACTCGATCGTGTCATCATGTATAGCGTGATTGCAAAAGATGATCAAAACATTATCCCCCATAGTGGTTTGTAGCTTTATTCTTGACAACCATGAGTATGGACATTCCTTTAGCATGAGGTAGAGGTGCCCAATGCACTAAGAATTGCCAAATCCATAGATATGGAAGAAACAGGTCCACTATAAAAGTATCCTCCATAAATTCCTTTGTATCCCCTTAGAAGGGTTGAAGAAGAAATCAGGGTTGCAAGATGTTCATGGTGATTATAAACTCATGACATGGGTGGTCCTCAATGTTTTGACCTCCTCCATCGCCTCCAGTTCCTCTTGAGGTAGCAAATCCACTAGCAAGGGATCCTTCAATGAAGCTAGGTTTCAAACTCCATGATTTATGTTGTGCATGTCGGTAGGAGTGGAGCTTGGCATATAATCTATTGGTTGAATAAGATTGACTAAAGTTGATGGTTGTGATACAATGGGATTTGGGAACATCTGCATGATGTAGGATAAGATAGAGTGGCAAAGCATACAAAAATGAAGGGTGATATAACTGGAAGAGCTCCTCTTCTCAAACTAAAAAGTAGAAAAATAAGAAATGTGCCTCGAAAAGGACAAGAGACTCTTTCAAAGATCTCAAGTTTCATAAAAGTAGAAGCTTCCAACCTCCTCATACAACTTTTCAATAAAAGTGGAGAATTTTCTGGACTTATTATTTTGAGCTCAAACCCAATGTACTAATAGAACAATCACTTGAAAAGTATTGCTTTGGGTGTAAAAGGAATAAAAAAATCCAGTTCCATAGATTCGTTTTCTTTGTGTGCTTCACGGTTGATTCTATGAGTGTTTTCTACTCATAAGCATGGTCTTTTAGGGATAATTCATCCACTTAGTGGCTAGCCTTACTTTTCTCAAAGTAGGCTTGGTTACCCTTATGGATGGCCTTGGCTCCCTTGCAAGCAGATTTGGTTACCTAACAAAGGCTAGTCCAATCTTGATGGAGGCCAGCTATACTATATGTCACAACATGCTAAATCATTTGGCACCAATGGGGTTGCAAGAATAGCCTCTGAGATTCTAAGTTTCCAAACCACCAACCATAGAATCTAAAAAAGTGGCAATCAAACTATGTACACCATCATCCATGAAAATAATCTTGTGTCTCCTCCAATATGCATGATAAGGCTTTCACAAGGAAGCCCAAGAATCTAGTTGTGGCAATGCAAAGAATGAAGCATGAGGGATCTAGAATACAATGAATAGAACTCACATCAATGAGCTAGCCTGAATGAAGTGGTTGAACCTTGTAAAAGCTTGCAAGACAACCTATTGAGAAACCCATGGAGGAAAATCCTATCATTGCAGAAGGAAAGATGCATAGCGCTAGATCCGAAGTTGACCTTTAAGTGAGAGAAAACAACTTTGACAAGGATCAAGTCTATTTCATAACTATGTCTAAGATTCATACCTTGAAGAATAGGCCCTATGCATGGTTGTCTCTTAAGTATTGTGATCCTTCAACAATATCTAAAAGAGTAGGGAAGTCATCATCGTTTAGAGAATAGGTAGACCCATATAGTCTTGTATGTCTAGATAGGTGAGAACATTATATATAATAAGCATAAGACTGCAGTAACTTGTGTTTGATCTATTCCACATGGGCACAAGAGAATATTATGCACTTGAGAAGATCCTTATAGAAGGAATGTTTGGTATGGTTGAAAGATAATTCAAAAGATAGTTCTACATGAGATAGGACAAACACCATTGAGAAATAATTTCCCAATTTTTTGTCATCTTTAGAAGGCATGTTGTTCTATGTTACAGGGAGCAAGTCCCATGATGCAATGTTGATTGTTAGTTTTTCATGATGATACATGGTCTTCCACACTCCTATGTATTTATAGGTGTGTAAGATCGAGGTTAACTAATGACATTCTAAAGCATAGGGAGAATTAAAGAAGACAATAAATGTGTAATTATCTTCCAAGGTTCCCTATCATATCTAGGTTATGATGGTGATGGATGCTAATTATAATAGCTAGAAATACAATAAAAAGAAGAAGAAAAAGAAGCCAATCTGATTGCTATCTCATTGTCTTACTCTGCAATTGGAACCAAATTAGGTTTTTAGAAGGGACCCCTCAAGAGTTCCTCTTCTAGCCTACTTGGAGATTGGACCATCTTATTGAATTGGGACACAAGTCAATGTCAAATCTATGTACTTGAGTTAGAACATTTCATATCACTTTCTTTCAAGCTACACAAAGGATGAAGCCTAGAATGCATTATTGAATTGATTACATTTTCTACCTCAATGTGACACACTACTCCGTTCTACTTGATCATGGCAACAAGTATCTACAAGGAAAAGATTCATTTGTGGCCACCCTAAGCGATCAATAGTTTGGTCACCTCGAGCTACTTATATCAAACATTGAAATTGTGCAAGTCCTTGCCTATTGCTTGAAAGCTCATCTCTTCTACAAGACATAAAAATACATTGCAAAAGTTTTCTAAGACTTATTACAATAATTACTCTTTCCCTCTTTTTCCTTCTCATATGTTTCTATTACATTCGACCATGTAGGAGCACTAATAATAGAAAAACAGTGTGCATGTGCATTGTGTACTTATCTCTTATATATATATATATATATATATATATATATATATATATATATATATATATATATATATATATATATATATATATATATATATATATATATATATATATATATATATAGTCAACATGACACATAAGGGGCCAATAGTTATATAATACTTTGTTTGAATACCATGTACATATTGTTGGGCTTTCATTCTAAGATGAGTTTGAGGTTTAACTCAATCCATCTTGGTATACGCATTTGTTGTACGTGCAAAGATCCAATTTTCACTTGTGAATTCCTCCTATGAGTGGTGGCTAGTTCATAGGCATATACATTCTATCAAGCATGCATTGCCTTTTGATTTAATTTTTATCTTTAGTTTCAATCCCGTGTTAGTAATAATTATGGCTGATTTTCATCACTTTCTAAACGTGATAGTTTCCTATCACTTCACTGTCATGGTATTTGTGCATTATAGGTTTTGTGTATAAGGTTTTGCATAGTTAGACTTCCATTTGAGTTTGATTTTGTATTTCCTAGGATTCATCTTCATGTACGTGTGTATGTATGTATGCATGTATATTTTCACACACACATACATACATGTGCCTACATTCACTTGTTACACCAACCTTAGAACATGTCAGATGAGATACCTTAACATTGACTTATATGCATTTCTTACAAGATGGCACACATACAGGTGTATTTACCAACACGTATGCAGTAATCTACATTAAAACGTTCATTAATAGCAACGATTTCAAATGTGCATTCAAATGTATATATGCAGACCTCTAGATTGAAACATTCATTGATGCACACACATACTTGTAGCTCTATAAATGTGCATGTATATATGAATTTGAATGTAGATAAACATGCAGACTGGCATGTAGATTCACATTTAAATTACATATATAGGCATACATGAATCCACATAGTGACATCAATGTTTCTGGCCAAATAGTAATTTGATTTCGACAAATTTTTCATCTCTCGAAGAGAACTAGTGTTGTTTTACCATGACAACTTAGGAGATTGATTATTTACGGAATTACTCACTAAAAGGTCGGTTCAGACAGAACCAGTACTGCGAGAAACATACACTTGTGAAATGCGAGAAAGACAGTTGATAGAGAAGATTTATGAATAAGTATTGAAAGTAAATTAATAACTGGTATAAAACACAAAGATGAAACTTCTCTGATTGAAACTTCAACGTAGTAAAATGTTGTTCTGTATACTATGCAGAAACACTCGCGTACGTGCAAACTTCAGGAGTATGTCGCCACATACTTCCCGTTCATTGAGAAGCCCTATACTCGATACTAGGTCAAACAGAGAAAGACACCAACGACATACAATGTAGCAATCAGGAAAGTTGAACAAATTTAGTTAGGATCAACGCACCTTTAATGAGTAGCAAAGCACATCTCCGTCACTATTTGGCGATGAAAGTTGACAGTAGCCATTACCAGGATAATGAGCGAGCATCGACTGAACAGCATCCGCCGCCAGCAGAACAGCTCCTACGAGAGCAGTTAAGTTGAGAAGTGCGAAACCAAAGAACGTCGACAGACGAGCACTAAGAGCCGTAGGCACTTATCAAGCTCGGATGTTTCCGCATTTCCGCTGCATGTTGCGGTTTTCAGCAAGAACTTTCCTTCCATCCTCGTTTCGAAGCTATTGAGGATCCCGCGGTGTGACCAAGTCACGGATATGTTGCGAATAAATATAATGCCAATCGTACTGCACATTCCACTTCACGAAATCTCAGAATACCCCTCAGACCGCATTTACGTCCTCGCAGGAACATCACATTGGCGTCGACCAAGCACTGGAGACGAGCTTTTCGGAAGTTCTCATGAGCTAGGTTACTCAAAAGTGCGTTTTTTGCGATCCTCGCAATCCGTAAAGGAACGCGTAAATTATTAGGGTTCTCTAATAAAAGTCCTGTACAGTGACTAGAGCTAGAGAAGTAGAGTGAAGCAGGTCGGTTCATGCTCAAAATATCTCACACTACCTTTCCAAACTGCATCGGAAGCTAAGTGCTGCTTCAGGATGTCGCCTGTACTTCGCGGGGGAGCTCTGAATTCTGATAGGAGCCGCAGGAAGCCGTGCCATTGATGGTCCTTCACAACTTCAGAGTAGTACGCGACTCTTTCTGGTTTGCAGCCTGCGTATTCAGTACAATTTCATACGGAAATCGAAGGAGATGGCGCTCTGACCTGACGTTTTAGACTATACAACTATCTGCAGTAGTCGCTCGCCGTATTGGTGTTGCGAGAGTTGCCCGACCAGAGGCCAGAGCGAAGAGAGCGCATTTAGAAATGCTACTCGAAATGGAACGAAGTAAATGCTCGGCGGGCCTGAAGGCTCTTTACCCAACGTCAATCGAACCAAATAAATCCTCGGCGGGCTGATAAATAGAAAATTTTTTGAGTTATTTCGATAGAATTTATTTTTTAAAAGCAGTTGGGCTGATGCCTAATCTTCTTGATTACCTTGAATTAGTTTTCTCAAAAGGAAGTTCGGTGAAAGCTTAATCTCCCTCGGCTTTAACATATTGAAAGTTAACATATTGAAAGAAAAAGTGTACAAGTGAAGGGCCCAAAACTGTCCTACCATAGGGAGGGGCTAAATCCTGGTCCTTGCCTCAAGAGGCGAAAGACCAACCAACAAGCCTAGTGCACGTGTGAGCCTATCATTTGAGAAGAAGTTTCAAAAAATACTTATTTTTTACATGCAAAATGATCCTTGAAAAACAAAGTGCCCATCAATTGTAGGCCTATGATGACATATTTGGAAATAGAATGATGATTTGTCTAACATAATTTCCTCATGAAAAAGTGATCCCAAAAAATTACTTTTCAATCTTTCCACCTCTATTGTAAAATTGATATTACTTTAGATTTTGTCATCAACAATTCTAGATAATGCAGGCAAAAGCTACTAGGAATACATGTCCATTTCACCTCTAACATGACTAATGAAGATAGTTGGAATAACCTTCATATATGTTTTTTAAATATGATCTCTTTATGTATTAATCTCTTTCTACTTCGATTGGATTATCAATTATAGGGTTCCCTTTGAAGTCCTTTGTCTAATTTTATGTCGGTTTGTAAATTCTAGAAGAGTTTTTACTAGTTATTTGAGCTTGTTTAAGGCATCAAGAAAAATTGTATCCTTTGTAGAATGCATTCTCAACAATAACAAAAGAACGTTATGGAATTTTGCTGTTATTTCATCTAAACATCCTTGATGGGGATTTTACAAAGTTTTTATAGATCAATTGCAACCAAAGTCCTTTAGTGAAATTTTGACAATTAGCCTACCTAGTATTGTTTTTTACATTATAATAGTGACAAGAAAATAAAACCCTCTCCATATGATGCTTGACAAGGAGATAAGGTCTTCTAATTATAATCCATTCCATTTCATTCTTTTCGAATGCCAAAATAATAGGTGTAATCCATTCACTATGCCATTCCCCCATTACTTAATGATTTACCATTTTATATCATCCTCCAAATACATAGATTCCATGATTTGATTGTTGAACTTGAAATGTGTCAAAAGACCCATGTGTTCAATCTAGTTCTCATATTTGTTGATATTCTCTTTGTATCACTTTTAACTATGGGAAAGATGTCATTTGGGAACTTTCAAAGCTGAATTTTATCACAAGAAATGAGCAACTTTTTTACGAGCTTTTCAACACAATTCATTGTTGCGATCATCGAAAGACATCTTGATGTAAATTTGAGAGTATAAGTTTCAGTAGTCCCATTGGTAGCACAATTGATATAAGTGTTAGCAGCACCATTGGTAGCCACGCTAGCAGCACAATAAGTATAGTAGTCAATACATCAATCCAGAGGCATATCAATGTTTAAGTGAATAAAAATGTGGCCGTATCACTAAAGTATTTGATAAAATGGTTAGTAAATTAGTTGGTAAAGTTGATGGTAGTATAGTGGATAGCTATCTCACAAACATGTGGGTAGACATGCCAATAGTGTTAAGAGTTCCATGCTCTCCCCTTTGTCAAAAGCCTCTTTCATTCTCATGTAATCTCATTTATACCATGTGCAATGCGATTCTCCCAAACTCCAAATAAAAAGTTCCTTCCTTCACAAGTTGTTGGCAAGAGTGCCCACTCTATCCTCTTGGACTCTCCATGCTCATAGACTACCTTATGTAAGTTTCTCACTTTATTTGTTTTAATCATCATGTTGTTTTAATTCTAGTTTAAGCCTTTATAGTGACTGCTCTTCAAATTCATCTTCTCGTTGATGTCCTTCAACTCCTCCAAATCTTCAACTCCTCCAAGTATGATCAAGTCCTTGTCCTTGTGCTTCTCCAATGTAGGAGATTATCACAAGAGGATCAATATAATAATGCCCAAGAAGTGAGCCAAGCCTTTCTTTATATCATTTAGGTCACCCATAAGAAAGCTAGCAAAAAATCTCATGAAAAGCTTTCTAAAATCATGCAAAAGTTTTCCTAAAGCATGCAAAAGTCTTTTTGTTCAAGGAGTGTAGTAAAAGTCCTTAGTATATGTTGTATTTAGCTAAGGATTTTGTGAAAATATTTTACATTGTTTTCAACAATTCTTCCTTCAATGTTATAATGGTACAAGGATCAATAATTTGCAAAACTTCCTATGGTTCTTTCTTATCAATTCTTTGATAAAATATCAAAATCTCCTTTGAAAATTTAGTTGTAGAAGTTTTGTAGAGATTAAATCTCTACGACATTCCTCCTACTAAATCTATAATCCTCAATAGGACAATCATTAAATCAGCTTTTAAAGAGAAACTTATGAGAACATTGAATTTTGGAATCATTTTTTTTCAAGTGCATGGGAAGATAAAGTGCCTATGCAAGGTTGTATGATGTAGCCATATCAGTTGCATACTTTGAAAATGCATGATCAAAATTATGGTGCAAAAGGTAAGGTATTTGACATTTGATGACAAGCATGTGTGCTCACTTTCATACATTTCATGTGTGCTCACTTTCATACATTTCATTTACTATTAATAGCTTTTGATAATTTTTGAAGTAGCTTGTTGCACTATGACCGCTATCATGAAAAACATCAAACATTAGTTTAAAAAACATGCTTTACATTTAATCCTCAGTACAATTTCTCTCATCATATCATATCATTGGATCTCTTCATCTTCATCATTGGCATTGGTTCATAATGGATCTTCAAAATTTTCTTTTCTGCACAGATACATGTTTTCTATTAGATTTTCATATTTGGTTCAATTTGTTTAATAATATCATCAATCATTTGTTTTTCCTTTTCTTCAAGTTTTTGTTCATTATTTTTATTCTCATCCTCATCAGTTTCTTGTTTGATATTCTCATATTCACTTTGACTTTTCTCTTGATTCTTTATATCATGGCTCAATTGAGCTTTCAAATTTTTAACCTTTTCTTGATCAAATAATTTATCATTTTCTAGAAACTTTGGATCACATATTACATAGTATTCATCATGTTTCTTTTTTAATTGTATTGATTTTTGATATTCTTGGTCATCCTCTTCCAATCTTTCTTGTAAACTCTATTCAACTTTGTGGTTTTTCTATTTTATTTGTTCATTTTTCTTTTCATAAGAAATTTTAACTTGATAATCAATTCGTCTCTTAGTCTCTTTTTTAGAAGATTCCTCATCATCATATTTCTTTGGTCTCCATTTTCTAAATCTTTTCAATGTTCTTGGCTTAGAATTTGTTTAATCAAAATATTCCTTCGTCCTAACTCTACCTAAATTCAAGAGTAGGGGAGAATGATCATGGTAATTGCAAAGTTTTCTTGCTACTTCACTGACCAATTTAAGTCTACAAGCGTTCTCATATCCAATACAATCCCAAAACATCTATCCAAATTGATCAACTAGAAATATCTTATAGGTCGATCTAATCCTCTATGTTAGCCATGGAGGTGGATCTATTATGTTTTTAATCAAGAACTTCAATAGAAATATTTTGGAGTTATACTTGATATTCATGTTCATAGTTAAATGACTAAATTTCCTTTACTTGGTTGCACAAAGTTTCAAAATTGTTTTTCCAACTTGATGCTTGAAGATCAATTACCTTTTTCAACATATTCCACATTGTATGATTATTTTCAAAATAATTCACCTATTCTTTGAGTAAGAGACAAGAATTTTTGAAATTTTGATTGAATGAATGCAATTTTTCGACTCTCTAATTTTGTAAATCGCTCATCATATTCTAAAAACTTCTTTTCAACCCACATTTCCACAATAGATCTATATCTTTTGTGGTGTGTTTTACAAAGCCCTTTTTAGCCATTGTTCACTCATGTAATGAATGCAAAAATAAAATATGAGTACCTCGAATTGGCTTGAAATGGTGGCACTTGATTCACCAAATTGGGATTCAAATGTCAAAACAGACGTATTTCACATTGAGCTCAAATGTTGTGAAGGCACTCAGTTTGGCAGATCAGTTCCAACTGTTGATGTTCCAATTGATGGCACATGTAGGTTGCTTTAAGCGAGCTCAACTAATGGAATGGAAATGCAAAGAGATAGATAAACGCACAAAGATTGATTAGTCACTTACAAAATTTATCATTATATTAGATTCTCAAGTGCTTTGAAACATAAATCTTCACTTATTCTTATCATTAAAAAAAAACATCATATCATTCATGGTATTTGTCATTGAGAAACATATCAGCAAGCAACAAAGAATCCATAATATCACTCATTATTGAATTGATAAAAAACACATGTAAAATTTATAATGAAGGATGTAGTATTACTTAACATAACTCATAACATAGAAAAACTTCCAAAAGATATTGAAAAAAATATCGTGAAGGTGCTTAGTTGGGTGGATCATTTTAATTGTTGGTGCTCCAATGACGGTGCATAGAAGGTGCTTCAAGAAAGCTTAGGTGATAGAATGGAAACTCAAAGAGAATAAAAACTCAAGAAAATTGATTAAATCACTCAAAAAACCTTATCAGATTCTCAGGTGGTTTGGAAAAATAAATCTTCACTTATTCTTATTATAAAAAAAAACATCATATCACTCATCGTATTTTCATTGATAAACATATCAACAAAAAACAAGAATACATAATATCACTCACCATAAATTTGATCACTATCACACATGATGGACATAATATTACTTCACATGATGGGCGTAATGAAGGACATAATATTACTTCACATAACTCATAAGATAAATAGACATTCCAAAAGAGATTGGTGAAAATTCGGAAGAGCAAAGAACTATTGTATAGATAGTAAGATTTTAGATAAATTCTTATATAAGATTACATGGAAGATAGCAAATAATCGAATAATCTTCATCATAGATCATAGATCTCCTCAGTATTTCCTTTGAATCTCCATCAATACTTTGAAATCTCCACAACTAGCTTCAAAGGTAGAACACACTTTTTCTAAGTCAAGAAGACTTCCTCCAAGTGTAAACGCACCTCCTCCTAGTAGAGAAGATTCCTCTTCAAAGCCATCTTATCCTCCATGTCCTTCAACTCCTCCAAATCTTCGATGGAGATAAACTTCAATGATGATCTTCCTCAAGGTGAGATCCTCTGAGTGACTCTTCAATGATCCTTGAATGATGAATAAACAATGAGTGTAGGCCTCTTTATATAAATTATCAGCTACCCATAGCCATTAACCATGAAAATCAGTAATAAAGAAAAAGCATCGGATTGCGATCACTAAAAAAAAATCCCTCGTGAAACTACCATCATCATATAAGTTTTTGTTTTGGAAGTTTTTATGTTATGTGTATTTTTGTTTGCATTTCTTTTAATTTTTCAATTTATTATTATAAGTTTTCCTTACTTTTGCTTTAGAATCAAATGATTTCATATTATTATAGAAATAAGCATAGATTCACATGGACAAAGATAATATATGGAGTTCATATATAGAATATGCACCCATATTCTCGGTGTACAATCCATTATAAAGTTACATGGATCACATCATGTAAGTATTTTTTATGGGTGAAGATATGAATTTGTAGAAGGAAACTCATGCTTTTCTCACTCTTCTCAACCATGTACCAAGCTTTTGAATGTTAATTTCTTTTGTTGTCATGATGATTTTAAATTCAAAATATACCTGTAAACGGATTTGGCTTCAAGGTATTGTAGAGATGTAAATATCTACAAAATTGCCCCCTACTAATTTGCACATTGTCCTCGATAGGCCAATATTTAACTCACCTTTTTGCTTTAGAAGTAGAGTCATATTTCATGGGAACATTGAATTTCAAGATCAATTGTTAAGTGCTTGGAAGATAAGTAATGTGCCTATGCAAGGCCATATGATGTAGCCCTATTAATTGCATACTTTGAAAATGTGTTATAAAAATATGGTGCAAAAGACAAGGTATTTGGCATTTGTTGATGAAGTATGTGTGCTCAGTGTCATACATTTCATGTGTATATACATAAGTCCTTTGCATCACTCATAGTGCATAGGTAAAGCTCAAAACATGCCTTGATGCAAGGTCATGTAGTGAGACCCTATTATGCATACTTTATGTGCATTTTTCAAACAATCATGGTGCATATGAAGGTAACTATTTTTTATATCAGATAAGGTAAGATAAAATTTGAAATTGTTTATCATATCAGATATATTCATTTTTTTGCATCAGGGTATTTAGTGAGTGGCCATGGCTAAAAGTAGCAATCTATTTTGTATGTTGGCTACTGAGGATAAGTTGGACGGTACCAATTACCCATTGTGGGCTTATATGATGTGTCATTTAGTGGTTCTAGAAGGATTGTGGAATATTGTGTAGGGTGTTAAAAAATTTCCTATTTCACCTGCAAATATAGTTTTTGAAGGTGATGTATATGGCATTGAAGATGGGGATATTCTTCATGTTCTTGTTTGTGTTGTGGTTTTTGCTGCAACTACTGCAGAGCAAATTTGTTGCGATGGTAGAGATGCTCAGGTACATGCATTGATAGCCTTGTCTGTCAAACATGCCATTATTCCTCACATTATCTCTTGCAAAATAGCTAAGGATGCTTGGGATACACTTACCACTTTATACTAGGCAAGGAATGAGGCTCATGTTGCTTACCTATGAAAACAGTTGGAGAGTGAGCACATAGATGAAGGTGATTCCATGGACATTTTTTTGACAAAGATCAAACAATTGAAAGAAAAGTTGACTTCTACTGATGAACTCTTGCCTAAAAGTTCTCTTGTGCAAACTACTCGGGATGGTCTTCTCGATTCATATTAGAGTATTGCTTCTACTCTTCGTTTCATGATGAAAGGCAATCTAAATGCCTTAACATTTGAAGAGTTAAGTCTCTATTCTATTGTAGGAAGATCATTCTAAGAAGAACAAGTCCATTATGTGTGTTCAAGATCAAGCTTTCTTGGCTAGTGAGAAGGGCAAAGGTAAATGGAGCTCTTCTACTAGTAAGTAGAAATCTGCAAATTCTGCCCAATCAAAGAAGGAAGACAGAGACGAGAAGAAAAAAAAGGAAAAAATTGTCTTGCAAATACTGTAAAGGACTCATGTCATCAAGAGCTTTTGAAAACTGGCTATGAAAGAGGCAAGGAATAAAGAGGACGAAATGGTTGTTGTAGAGGCCTCTACACCCAAAATCGAGTATGCTAATATTGTGTAAAATCAAGAATGGGTGTTTACCACTATTTGCAGTTATGACCCATCTTCTCACGAATGGTGTATGTCTGCAGTAGAATCAGATGTTTGGTACTCTGATAGTGGGAGGACCAAACATATTACCTCGTAGCACAGCTTCTTCACTTAACTCGAGCCTGCCCCTATAGGGAACACTGTCACATGTGCCAACAATTCCTCTTATCCTGTTATGGGAGTTGGTAAGGTCATTTTGACTACTACTGATGGTAGTTCTTTTACATTGTCAGATGCTTTATTTGTGCTAGAGATCAAGAAGAATCTTTTATTAGTTTCAACTTTAGCCAAGATTGACTTGGTTGTGAAATTTGTTGATGAAAGATGTACAATTCATGATATGTCAAATGGCGATTTCATTATTACTTCTGGCATTTTATGTCGTGGTCTATATAAGCTCATAGACTATGAAAAATCTATGAATGATTTAGCATGTGCAATACATGATTCTTAGGCTATGTGAGATGCAAAGCTTTGGCATGCATGCTTTGGCCATCTGAATTTTGCAGTTTACTATGCCTGTAGAAATCTGAAATGGTGTCCTCTCTGCTCAAACTTGAGGCACCATGTAAACATGTTTGTGAAGGCTATATTTTGGGTAAAATGCAGCATCCCTCATTTTCAAAAGATGGTTTAGTTTGAGCTATTCAGAAATTATAGCTTGTTCATAGTGATGTCTGTGGTCCTATGCAGATAAGGCAACTTTTATAGCAATTGTTTAGTGTGTGTGGCTCAGACACCTTATGGCTGATTTGGGTGTTGGTTAGTCTTCTACCACCACCATCTTCATTGACAGTCAGAGCGCATTGGCAGTTGCGAGGAACCTTGTGTTCCATGCTCACACTAAGCACATTGAGGTGCATTATCATTATGTCAGGGAGAGGTTCTCTGCTGGGAAGATCTATGTGCCCACACACGAGAGCATTGCAGACCTTTTCACGAAGGCTCTGCCTAGGGAGAAGTTTGAAGCTTTCTATAAAGCTTTGGGATTACTTCCTTTTGTGGAGTGATTTCCACATAGTTTGGCACTTCCTTATACATGAGTCCCAGCTCCTTGTTCACTACATCACTCCCAGGGGGGATTTGTTGATATATTTAGGTAGTGATGTGTGTGAACACACTAGGACTGTCGGGGCACTTTTTCCCTCTTTAGGAGGTTTTTTTTCCCCCGGCTTGTATATATGCCAATTTCCCTAATGGGATACTTATCTTTGTACATTCTAGTGGTAATACATTTAATATTGTGAGTTGAACCCCAAGCTTCTTCTTCTTCCTTGTGCTGATTGCGTGCTTCCGCAAACATCTAACTCCAACACACATGCATGCTTTTCAATGGACTCAAGTGTAGGCAAACCAATAACCATGTCCTTCTTTTGCAAGTAAAGCAAATTATTGAAGTTCAAATGACCAAAATGAGCATGCCAAAGCTCCATTTCAGCCATGGAAGAAGTATGAGCAACCAAGGCATTCGAGACAACCCTCTTGTATGTATCCATGAGATAAAAACCATTACATAATGTATTGAACATCACGATAATATTGCCATTGCTGAAATCATGAACCATACACTTATCATCAACAAAGAGTACATGAAGTCCAGCTTTGGCAATCAACAAAACTGAAATTAAGTTCTTCTTGATACCGGGCACATACAATGCATTTTTCAAGAGAATCACACCTCTATTTGCAGTCGTAAGCTCAAAACATTTCTCCTACTCCAATGATAGCATAAGGGGCATTTTTTACACGCACCACATGTCCTCCTTTGGGTGCATCTTTCAAAGAAGCAAAAAATCTTTTGCATGATGTTATCTGCTTTGAAGCACCACTATCAAAGAACCAATCCGAATCAGCCTCACTCACAACCATACATTTAGAATGCAAAGAAGCATCATAATGACATGTAACAACACATGCCCAAAAATCTTGAGCCATGTTAGCTTCATCATTCTTTACATTTGCTAGATTTTTAGCAATAGACATGCCTGATTCCTTCTTCTTTTCATTGCATTTAGCAAGCTTTCTACACTCATCAATAGTATCACCAGCCGTTCGGCAATATTTGCATCTCTTCTTCTTTTGCAAATCACCATCATTAGAGGAATGAGTGGAACAGGAAGGTTGAGGCTTTGGTTTTGATGAACGCAAAGTTGAACCATACTTTCTTTTCTCCTTTTATGAGATAGCATGTGCTTGTGTTCCCTCAATCAAACCAATCCTATTCATTCTAGATTGCTCTTCTTACAAAAGAAGAGACAAAACCTCATCAAATGCATACATATTGGGATTTCCTTTTGCAACCAAATGGAGTGTAGTAGCAAAGCTTTGAAAAGATTCTGGTAATCCTTTTGACAATGTAGAAATGAGTCATGCATCCAAATGATCTCATCTATGTTTGCCAATTGCTATTTCAAGTCCTTGATGCATGTCACATACACATCCATCGACTCATTTTCAGGCATACATACATCCTGAAGTTGCTTCCTCAAGTATGCAACACATACTTCATTACCCACGGCATACAAAGAAGCAAGATTGTCCCATGCCTGTCATGATGAAGAACATGACCGAATGTGTGGAACTATATGATGCTTCACAGAAAGTGCAATCAAAGCATGAGCTTGAGCATCTTTTCCATCCCATCTAAGGTGATCCTGTGTGGGTGGAGAAGAAGAAGCCATTGTACTTGAAGAAGAAGCTCCATCTGTGACAGTAGATTGTGAAGTAGATGCACCTGCGGGTCTTTGATCTACATCTGCTGTTGATGTATGAAAGGCCTATGTGGTTTTCTTCTAAAGCTTTGACCTTCAAATATATGTCCAATTAGTGATTGTTTCTCCAACATCTGCCACTATGTTCCAGAGTTGTTTAGCAACAAGAACATGCTTGATCATGTAAGAACACATCAGATTGTTGGTCCCATCAAGCTTATCTTCAGCTTGAAGCATGTCAAACAGGTCATTGTTGCCCACCATTTCACTAAGGAACAGGAAATTGACAAAAACTTTACTTCAACGAAAGTTAAAATGAGTGCTTAAATTTCATCTCACAAACCTTCACTCGGATGGAATTTTTGATTGCACGAATGGTTTTGAAATGGGGGTAAAACATTAGGGCACCTGCTGGAAATATCTCTTGGCTGCTGAAATTCATTATTCTATGCTCCGAAGTCAATTTGCACTGTTAAAAGTGCACGCACGCCACGACGTGAAAAACTGAAACTTGAGAAGGAGTTGAACCTGCTCTGGTACCACTATTGGGTGTGTGTAGAAGTGCGAGAGACACACAAGAAGCACACACAAGGAGCACAAACGTAGCAAGACACATAGAAGATGATGGCTAGAATAGCTCTCTCTATTGATGATGAACTAAACTGAAGTAAGAGCTGAATAATATCCCTAAGTACAAAGTACCACCACATATGAGAGTATCAAGTATGTGGTAGCATGGGGAAAAAGCCTCTAGCAAGCACTAGAGTAAAAGGGAAAAGGTTCACATCAAAGTTACTCGAGGAACACATAAGTGTAACACTCCATGAGTGACATGTTCTTCCTTGCATTAACTCCATGATGTTGAGGTGTATATGGCATTGTACACTGAGTTTTTATCCCATGTTCAACCAAAAATGCATTAAAATCATAAGACATATATTCCCTCCCCCTAATCAGAACGGAGGGTGCCCATTTCACATGTTGACAGATTTTTAGCCAAAAGCAAAAACTATTTAAAGCACATAAACACTTCGCACTATGCTTTCAGCGAATACACCCATGCATGCCTAGAAAAATCATCAATAAAATTCACAAAGTAAAGGTAGTTCCCAAAGGAGGGCGTTTGCATAGGACCACACACATCACTATGAACAAGCTACAATTTTTGAGTAGCTTGAACTGAACCATCTTTTGGGAATGAGGAACACTGCATTTTGGCCAAAATACAGCCTTCACAAACATGTTTACTAGGTGCCTCAAATTTGGGGAGAGAGGACAGCATTTCAGATTTTTGCAAGCATAGCAAGCTAGCTAAATGCAGATGACCAAAGCACGCATGCCAAAGCTTTGTAGCTGACATAGCCTGAGAATCATGTATTGCACATGCCAAATCATTTAGAGAGTTTTTATAGCCTATGAGCTTATACAACCCATGACATAAAATGCGAGAAGCAATGATGACATCACCATTTGATAGATCATGAACTGTACATCTGTCATCAACAAATTTCACAACCAAGCCAATCTTGGCTAATGCTGAAACTGATAACAACTCTTTCTTGATCCTTGGCACAAATAAAGCATCTGATAATGTAAAAGAACTACCATCAGGAGTAGTCAAAATGATCTTACCAACTCCCATGACATGATAAGAGGAGTTGTTGGCACATGAGACAATATTCCCTTTGGGGACAGGGTCAAGTAAAGTGAAGAAACTCCGCTGCGAGGTAATATGTTTGGTTGCACCATATCAAGTACCAAACATCTAAGTCGAATGCATACATACACTATTCATGAAAAGATGGGTCATAAATGCAATTAATCGTAAATGCCCATTCTTCATTTTGCACAAGATTAGCAGAATCTATTTTGGGTGTAGAGCCCCCTGCACCAACCATTCTAGCCTCTTTCTTCTTTGCCTCTTTTGCACCCAATTTTGGACAACTCTTTATGACATGATCATTTCCTTTATTTGCAAAAAAAATTTTGCTTTTTTGTTTTCTTCTTGTCTTTTTCATCTTTCTTTGTTGTGCAGAATTAGTAGATTTCCACATATTAGTAGATGAGCTCCATTTTACCATTGCCCTTCTGACTAGCCAAGAAAGCCTGATCTACAACACGCATAATGGAACTGTTCTACCTAGACTGATCTTCTTGCAAGAGAACAAACACTAACTCCTCAAATGTTAAGTAATTTTGATTACCTTTCCATCATCATGAAGAGCAGAAGAAAAAATCTAATATGAATTTGGAACACAACTCAAAACAGTCTGCACTGGTGAACTATCAGGCAAGACTTCATCAGCAGAAATCAACTACTCCTTCAAATCTTTGATCTTTGCAAAAAACTGTCCATGGAATCTCCTTCATTCATGTGCTCACTCTCCAACTATTTTTGGAGGTAAGAAACACGAGCCTCATTCATTGCTTGTCCTTGTGCTTCTCCAATGTAGGAGATTATCACAAGAGGAACAATATAATAATGCCCACGAAGTGAGCCAAGCCTTTCTTTTATATCATTTAGGTCACCCATAAGAAAGCTAGCAAAAAATTCATGAAAAGCTTTCTAAAAGCATGCAAAAGTTTTCCTAAAGCATGCAAAAGTCTTTTTGTTCAAGGAGTGTAGTAAAAGTCCTTAGTATATGTTTTATTTAGCTAAGGATTTTGTGAAAATATTTACATTGTTTTCAACAATTCTTCCTTCAATGTTATAATGGTACAAGGATCAATAATTTGCAAAAACTTCCTATGATTCTTTCTATCAATTCTTTAATAAAATATTAAATCTCCTTTGAAAATTTAGTTGTAAAAGTTTTGTAGAGATGAAATCTCTACGACATTCCTCCTACTAAATCTATAATCCCTCAATAGGACAAGCCTTAAATCAGCTTTAAAGAGAGAACTTATGGGAAACATTGAATTTTTGAATCATTTTTTTTCAAGTGCATGGGAAGATAAAGTACCTATGCAAGGTTGTATGATGTAGCCATATCAATTGCATACTTTGAAAATGCATGATGGAAATTATGGTGCAAAAGGTAAGGTATTGACATTTGATGACAAGCATGTGTGCTCACTTTCATACATTTCATGTGTGCTCACATACATTTCATGTGCATTACTATTAATAGCTTTTGATAATTTTGAAGTAGCTTGTTGCACTATGACGCTTTCATGAAGAACATCGAAGATTAGTTTCAAAAACATGCTTTACATTTAATCCTCAGTACAATTTCTCTCATCATATCATATCATTGGATCTCTTCATCTTCATCATTGGCATTGGTTCATAATGGATCATCTTCAAAATTTTCTTTTCTGCACAGATACATGTTTTCTATTAGATTTTCATATTTTGTTCAATCTGTTTAATATGATGAGCGATTTACAGAATTAGAGAGTCGAAAAATTGCATTCATTCAATCAAAATTTCAAAAATTCTTGTCTCTTACTCAAAGAATAGGTGAATTGTTTTAAAAAATAATCATACAATGTGGAATATGTTGAAAAGGTAATTGATCTTCAAGAATCAAGTTGGAAAAACAATTTTGAAACTTGTGCAACCAAGTAAAGGAAATTCAGTCATTAAACTATGAACATGATATCAAGTATACTCCAAAATATTTCTATTGAAGTTCTTGATTAAACACATAGAAGATCCAC